>CM060846.1:11917500-11920000 GCA_030762175.1 Metallyticus violacea
GTAATCAAGTTCCTGGTCCAGCGTGCTACACCTTTGTCTTCCTCACACTTCGCTTGCCATTTCTCCAACAAAAATTCTCGGCTTTCTTCATTGTATTCATTGCGCTGCACCTCAACCAAGAGAGCAATGGGTGGAGTTCTGGCAAGTACTAGTAGATGTCGTTCTATATGCACTAGTTATTCTTACAGCAACCTTCATCTGGACTCTGAGAGGCATATTTCTATAAAGCTTCTGCTCTCCATACCTCTGCTCCATGTAACATGATGGAATTAACAACCGAGAAAAGAATAAGTCTAATATTTACTGTTGCTCCTCCTATATTTGGCATCAAACGACTAAGATTGCCAATGGCCTTCCCTGCTTTTTCAGTGATCCGTTTGATGTGGTGCCCCACTGCCATATTTATGTCGAAACATATTCCAAAGTATTTCGTAACTTCTTCACTCTGAATAGCTATTCCAATAATCTTTATTGTGATTGTTTCTGCCTTCCGTTCAACACCAGTAACACCACTTCTGTCTTTTGTCGTGTCAATATAAGACTTTTACTGTCTAGCCAAAAGATAAGCGCGTCTAAGGCCTGGTTTGCAACAATTTCCAAGATAGTTCGATACTGTCACGAGCATTCCTAAGTCACAAGCAACCCTATCAACTTCACATCCCGGGGCACTGGTAACTGCAAAACACCATTGTAATAAATATTCCACAGAATGGTACCCAAAACCGAACCCTGTGACACATTTACTGTTAGTTCCAATAAATAAGCTCCGAAGCTAATTAACACATTGTAAAGTTGTGGAACTATTTGCCTATCGCTTAGCTCCTGAACAATACCACCCCATGTAGCAGAGTTAAAGGCGTTTTTGAACGTCAAATAATATAAGCGTGCACAAGTGACTTTTATCTTCTAGAGTGCATTTAGCCGCAACCTCCATCTCTTGCACCCATTTCAGGGCAGTAATAGTAGAACGTCCTTCTCGAAAGCCATGGTGCTCTGTAGCAAGACCACCACTCCGATCAAGTTTATTCTTCAATCTTCCAAACATAACATGTTCCAGAAACTTGCCTAATACCTCCAAGAGGCATATTGGATGATACGCTTTATGGTGTGAATTTGGTTCATGTTTCTCAATCAGTATCAATCTAGCCAATCCTTAGGAAATTTACCTGACAGTAAGATGTGATTCAGCACTGCCAAATACGCATCTGGATGGTCCGTCATCACTGCTTTAACCACTTCAGGGGCTATTCCATCGGGACCAGGAGATTTCTGCTTTTCTTAGTTCATCGTTAGTAAACTAAGGGGTTTCGACAAGAGGGACAATTTGCCAAGTCCACTGGATAGCAGTATGTTTCGGAAAAAGTGTCTGCGTAGTCTCCATTTGTTAGTCGTCCGTCAGACATATGGACGTCATAGTTTTAAACTTTTTTGTAACAATTTGGTATCCTCCGCCCCAGATATCTAACTCTACCTCATCCAAAACTAACTTTCAAGCGGATCTTGTTACATCTAACATCGCCTTCTTGAATACAGCTCGACTGTAGTTGTATTGCTCGAGACATAATCTTTTTAAAGCCCCACCCCTTCTTATATTGACTCGTACAGTGCATCGCCTACACTGTAAACACGCCTTCCTCTTTTCAGCAATTTCTGTCCACTACCAATATACAGGTCGTCTAACAGTCGCTGTAGTTTCATGGAAAATGTCTTATTGCATGCAGCTTGGATGATATTTGGGAACTCCTGCGCTTTTATTATTCTTGCGCCCTTCAAATGTAGTAATCTTCCAACTTCCTCCGCTAATATTCTGCTTTTTAATCGCAATCCTTTCATATCATAGTGCAACACGGATTGCATATATTTATCGCATAGTGGATATCATACAGAATATGTTAAATTCTCTTCCTCTAAAACTTTCCAGTTGATCAAATGCCTAGGAATATGTTAGGTACTAAAGATAATATCAATATACGACTTGCTGTTTCGCCCAACAAATGTTCGTATATTGCCCTGGTTATGTAGCACGAGATCTTCAGAAAGCCATTCAGTCATTACCACTCCTCTTGCATTCCTCGTCTTAGAACACCACAGATGCGATTTAGCATTAAAGTCACCTCTTTACTATGATTCTTCATGGCAGTTCGCAATGCTTGTAAAAGCATATAAAGGAAGAAACGTCTACATTTGGGGATATATTATCATCCACAAATAGCCAATGACTCACCTTCAATCTAAACATATTCATTTCCAGCCCCTGTGCTGACTATTTTGATGTATTTATTACGTATGTGGATAGGTACACCCGTCTTATCATCCGGTATCCATTGCGACTGAGCAATCTTATTCCTATTCTGTTCATTCATAATTATAATATCAGCACGATGTTCTTCTGCTATCTGACACATAAGATGCATACCGCGATCAATATTACCCTGTAGTATTATCCGAACGGTCCGGCCTGTCTAGTTTCAAGTGGGAACCGTCCATTGGGCTGTGTCAA
>CM060846.1:11927500-12012500 GCA_030762175.1 Metallyticus violacea
CAAAAAAACATGAGTGATTCCCTTACTTTCACAAACCAACTGAAAATTGCCCCAGTTGTTTCGGTTGTCATTATCTGGGCGAAGTCTAGAGAGAGAGAGAATATTAAAATAGGATAGTGTGTGTATACTCGGCAATCATTAGGAAAAAGTATTCACATTGCATTGACTACTGTTTTGTGTTTTACATTATTAAAACTGCTTCCCGTGTCACTAAGTATCATTTAAGTACAAAGGCTCAATTCTGTATTCGGTAACATTTCTAACACTGCGAACCAGAACTACTTTCTATAAATAAGTGATGAATATCAAAACTAATCATTTTGCATTTTAAAATTTTATATTGGAATGAATAATGTTTTACAGCACATTTTTGAAACGGCATTTAAATATACCTCATTTACTAATCAAAACAATGTCTTGTTACATTTTAATATAACTATGCTTATGCCATAGGTTACTGTTTACGACACTGATATAAAATGTTAGTAATGCCTGGACCAGCCATTTTAATACACTTCACCTTCTATACACCACTTCATTAAGTTGTCACTCAGTCTCTCTCAAATAGTTTTAATTTTATATAGTCTGTCTGTAGTAGCAGTATAGACACTGCTGTCACTGAAAGAATGTGGAGAAAGCGTGTTCCAGTCATTGTTTTCGAAAAAAAATGGTGTTTCAAAAACAGTCTGCAGTCCATACATTTGTGAGTCTGGCTTCTGAACAGTTCCCGTGATGAAATCAATCCTATAAATATCTCAAGTTCAGGAACGTCTACTGTTTCCCATTATTGAAGTTTTTGTGAAAGGTCGCGGCGCCGCATTATCACTGGACTCGCGTACAGATTTGTTCTGTTCGCACAAATCCAAAAAAGTCTCGTTCAAGAGAACATTACCGTAACCCATGATTTCACTTTCACTTTCTAAGTGAATATTTAGGCCTGAAATAGATGTAAATGATTGGATATTCCGACAGTAATTAGCAAATTGCGTGCATGTAGCCTGGCGTGTCGGGTTCGGGAATCTATTTCAGGAATTAATTCATCCCCTGAATCGGTAACGTACAAACTGTGTAAACTTTCTTCGTCTGTAAGAAACCTCGTTTGATAAGCCATTGCTATCCCACAACACACGCTGCAATATCAAGTTCTTGACATTGACTAGAGGCGAGACAGATATTTATACTGTGAACACCGGGAATAAACTAGACACCCAATCATGTGCTAAATATTTATATGTAAGGAAAATGTCAGCTTTACTTCCATCTATAAAAACCAACAATAACTAAATCATGCTAACACCTGGGCGCGGAATATAAACGGAGTTATTAAAAGTATGCGCTAAACGTCGCACGTCGTTCACGGCCCACAACATGAGGGGAGATTTAAAAATCGATTGTCATCTACGGTATTGCATGTGTTAAACAACAATTCTAGCCGTCATTGCTCCCACTTGTTGTTCAATGAGGTTGGAAAAAAAATGTGAGGAACCTGAAACGCATTGCAATAGAAAAGTTTAAAATTCACACATTTTAGTTCATTAAAGACTAAACACACAAATTTCTGAAGCATTTTATCAAACTCACATATTTTAGTCCGCTAAACACGAAGCACACAAATGTCCGCTTCTGATCAGTGTGTCTGTTTTTCTAGCAAGAACAAATGCTGCATATCCTTTTTCGTTTTCCTTTCTTTTGTGATTTCTTTTCAGGATTCTTGGAATTGTTACTCTGAAATTAGTATCCTATTTTCTAGTTGCGCTCTCATCAGATTTACGGAAAGTCATTACCTGGAGATATTTTTATCGCTTTGAAAGCACAGGTAGAGATTGCAGCTGTTCACTGTGCTGATATCAGAAACATAAAAAACGCTGTTAAAGGTCAACATTTTCATTTCATTGCAGAACAGTAATAGATACATTTTTTGGTCCAACGTGTCTACACCATCCTAGGTGCTTCTGTAGAAATCATAATTTAGAGATTTCCCGTCACTTTATCCTCCCCTTTCGAGAAATGTAAGGGTACAGTTTTATTCTTTCTGCAGTAGAGCAACAATTCACAAAGAAAAGGTGCAAACATATGTCAACCTTTGGCCCTGAAATTCTCTTATAGGTTGTACAGATAAGAACTAATTATTAAGCGAAGAACACCAAGCTCTCTTTCCTCATTGCTTAGTCCAGCACTAAATACCTTACCAGAACGAATTAAGACATTATATAAATACGATATGCGGACATTTGCTAGACATGGAATTTTGATGCCATAATTGGCGGGTTTTTTGGGGAACATAAACTTTAATGCCACATCTGCCACGAAATATGACGAGCATTTTGTCTATGCTAACATATTCTCCTAAGGAATATAATTTTTTACCATTCTCGATACGTTTGGAAAAATTGCTGGTGATTTGTCTTTATTTCTCGTTTCAGAGCCATCAAGTTGGAGACCAGTAGGGTTGGGAAAAATGCACTAAGCATTGCTGTTCTAAATACAGAACTTTCAATATAATCAATAGAGAAGAGTGACAGCAGGTGTTATGTTCAGACTAATTATCGAAGTTACCATACAAAGAAGTACAGGTGTCTTTATTTCATAGACTTAGGAAGATTTGTAGTTACTTTTTTATACTTTTCAGCTCTCCATTTTAAGTCGGTCCTGGTGATGTAGCGGTTACCATACTTGCCTTCTACACCCAAATCGCGGGTTCAATCCCGGCCAGGATCGATGGATATTTTCGGGGCGTAAAAATCCTAAGTATGGCTTCCTTCGGAAGGGAAGTAAAGCCGTGGGTCCTGTGTCGTACATTTAAGGCACGAAAAAGAACCTCAAGCCTGAAAGAAGAGGCCTCGAAGCAAAATTTGTCGACCGTTTCACGCCCTGATTTGAATGGGACGCTGGTGACCTGAGATGTTAAGAGTGTTCGTAAATAAAACAAATCAACAGCTCTGCATTATTGTTCTAGTTTCACATTTGTCCACATTATCTCATCATCGAATAGCAAATGCCTATTTTATGGTTTAAGCCCAAATTTCTACAAATGCTTGTCAAAGCCGGTATTATTAGGATAATGTTTTTACCGAGAACACCGACACGGGTGGCCAAGGTCGTTAAGGCGCAGACTCGTGAGCGGGAGGTCTGGGGTTCGAATCCCGCCAGGACCGTCCTCCCTGACTGAGAGTTTTTCCGGGGTTTCCCCAGTCCTCATAAATGGCAAATGCCGGGGAGGTACCCTAAACTTAAGCCTGGAAAGTTTCCTTCCTTTAAAAAATCCTTTCTCAATATACCATTCCATATATCATCAGTGTCCACCGCCTGTGATGCCTCTGTAGCACAAACGGACGTTAAACACTACTAAAAAAATTACCGAAAACATGTCTAGTCTTAGTTGACTCCTTTCACTCCCAAGAAAATTGTTTTCTTCCCCTTTGAAAATAGCAGGTGGTTTTTCCCCTCCCTCTCCAGTAGTCGTCATCATCCAGAATAGATTTTTCCCCATTAGAGACAAAACTAAAAGTTTCCTTTTCAGGGGAAAAAGAGGGTTCACTGTCAGAGTCATCGGGAAAGAATTATTCTAAATACGGAGTGAATAATCCTTCACGCTACCGGTTTGGCGGCGTGCGATCGGCCGGTAAGGTTCACTTGATACACTTTCACTAAATACCGCCGTACTGCGTCGCCTAACAAACACGCGCTACTTGCGCAAGATTTCAACTCACACTGAACCCTCGCGGACGAGAAATATACGCCGGCATAGGGCTGCCGGTCAGTCCTGCGGTTGCGTCAAGCATTGCTCATCCTGTATGTCCCCCTTCACCCACAATGTCCTATATCCTCGCGATTTTTGCGTCAGATTGCAATGTTTTAATTCTCTCTCTTTTTCATAGTGTAGACCGTCCGCATTCCATTGTTTCATACATTTCAACAGTATGTAACTTTAAGGAAACTTAAAAGGTAAATTTAATAGTTGTATCTAATGGCACTCACCAAAAGGGTGTAATTAATGTAAGCACGCCTATTAAACAGGCAACAAAACTCAGATTACCAGGAGTATATGTCTCTGACAGCGTGGTATTTTAGAAACCTCCATTACTAAATGTATAATTGTGACCGTCAACACTAACAGGTAGGTACTGATATATTCCCGCCAATACAGCTAACACTGCATTCGATACAGTGTGTCTGTCAGGCACATATACAACATTTCTGTTTTTGTTCAGAATATAACAAAGTGAAACTTATATTTCTTGTGATTACAGGGGTAATGTGTAGAGATTATGAAGCTTTTTCTTTTTCCATTCTTCTTCTCCTACTGAGTTGCTGTAACTCTTGTGTTTAAAGAAAATATTTTTGCTTCAGATTACAGCGATGTGAGCAAGTGTGTGGTACATTATGAGTTTTGTTACTTCATCACTCAATTTAATTTGAAATGTTCAAAAGACGTTGACAGGGCAGAGATGAGAATGATATTCGGGAACTGCGCAATATGATCTCCAATCGCCTAATTTTGTGTGTGTGTGTGTGTGACACTTGTTACTTGCGAATGCTAATTTTGGGCTGACAATCAGTATTTTTTTCTTTTCCTTTATTATTAAAAGAGTGGTAAATGAAGCCCATTATACGAGGGTAGGTCCATAAGTTTTCGGCCTCGCCGATAAGGATTATCGCCTTCACAAAACACTTACCTAGTGTCATATGTTATCTGTTAAGTAAACAATTGCAGCTGCAACTTCCACTCCGCTGTGTTCATTTGTTCAGATATAGTTGCATAAAGAAGGCTATGTGTACAACATTGTGACATGTTCAAAATGGAGTATGCATTTGTTATTAAGTTCTTCACAAAAGAGGGACTTACTCCAAATGAAATTAAACAGCGATTGGACGGTGTACATGGGGAGGCATCCCCCTCATATTCTATACTAAATAAATGTACCAAATTTTTCGAATGGGTCCGAATAGCATTGAAGACGAAGAGCGTGCAGTCGACCCTTGGAGGTGCTCACTCCTGAAAACATCGCTCTTGTGGAAGCAGAAATTATGGCAGACCGGCGGCTCAAAGTTACAGAAATAGCAGCAAGGTTGGGTCTTTCT
Source organism: Metallyticus violacea (assembly GCA_030762175.1). Taxonomy (NCBI): domain Eukaryota; kingdom Metazoa; phylum Arthropoda; class Insecta; order Mantodea; family Metallyticidae; genus Metallyticus; species Metallyticus violacea. Next base: position 11,932,583 of record CM060846.1, read on the forward strand.
AAAAGAACAGTTCTTCGAATTATTCATGAACATTTAAAAATGAATAAGGTTAGTGCAAGATGGGTGCCTAAACTTCTTTCAGTCCAAAAGCAGCAACGGGTCAAATGCCGTCAGACATTTTTGGAGCTCTGCCGTGGCAACGAGAGAGAAGTTCTGCAAACCATTGTTACAGGAGATGAAACTATGGTCTTCTACTAAGATCCTTTGTCCAAAAGAGAATCAATCTTGGCGAAGCACCGCCTTTAAGGCCAAGGTCAATCAGTTAACCGAGATGATCATGGCCACAATCTTTTGGAACTGTGAAGAAATACTCTATTGACTTCAATGAGAGAAAAACCACAGTAAATGGGGAGTACTGTGCTGGCCTACTGCATCAAAGTGTTTCCATCAAAGAGAAAAGGCGAGGAAATATGAGTGATGGTGTGCGCCTTCTTCACGACAACGCGCCAGTGCACGCAACTCTTGTTGCAAAGAAAGCTGTGAAGAAATGTGACTTCAAGAAGATAGATCATCCACTCTAAAGTCCAGATCTAACTCCCAGTGACTATTTCCTCTCCTCGAAACTCAAGAAGGACCTTCGAGGAAGCAAATTTAAGTGTGACGAAGAAGTGATGGATGCTGTTTATGCCCATTTTGCAGACAAGACTTCTGACTATTTTTTGGGGGGTGATTGAAATGTTAAAGATGTGAGAAGTGTATTGCAATAAAGGGTAACTATATTGAAAAGTGAAATATATTTTTTCTCTTTATCATACCTATAAAATGGCTAGGCCGGAAACTTATGGGCCTACCCTCGTACATCTATGGTAATCTGTCCAACATAAAGTGAGCTGAATTTCAGGGTTCACATAACCAGTACCAATAGATGTAGTGACACGTCCAAAATGTCTTATTTGTATAGTGGAAATTATGTATATCAGTGAGACCACATGGCTATCGGCTCAACCCCGGTGCACTTCGGAACGACTGGTTCAGAGCGATACGTTCTGGTTAGCACTCACTACATACACCGGACAAGTCCTTTCCAGGAAAATCTTAGAGCTAAGGTCAGACAATCGTCTCGGCTACAAATATTGTTCTGTAAGCTAAATGTGTTCAACTTCAAGGTCGTCTTCCAGGTAGAACGTACATAGCGATATATTTCTGTTTTAGACTTTAGTAATCTGGAATTATTCGAACGCATTTTGGTAAACAAGCAATCTCACAAATGTGTCATCCTTAACTTCCATTATAACACAAATGGCTTTGCGTCGTGAACCGTAAAAGGTAAGTGCAGTAAAAATTATGTTTGTCAAGGAAATATGTAACAAAGCACTAAAACAATAGGAAATTGAAAGAAAATACCCAAACGAGAACCGAGATTTAACCTGCACCCACACATTTTCTTTTAATTAAAATAATAAAAGATTATTATTATAATGCACTAACCTTAGTGTATTACAGTAAGGCATTTTAAGATTTTACTTAAAAACATATAATTTTTAATAATTGCAATCTAAAAGTGTTTACCTACTGTTATAAATAGTTTAACATTTCCTAAAACAATTTATTAATTCTCGGAAATGATTAAACAACACGACAAACACTTTGTGGCTCATATTTATGTTTATTAAACTAACTTAAATAATTTAGTAATTTGATATTAACGTGCCTTTAAATTAAAATAAAAAAATAATTAAAATATTCTTTTAATGTTTAAAATTTTAAGGTGAGTCACAGTAAAATATCCGGTTAATTCAGTTTCTTTGAAAAGAATTCAAAGCAATATATTAAAGAGTCTGAGAAATATGTACATTTTTACGACAATGTTTTCAGACTATTTAAACGAGCTTTAAATATCAGAGAATATTAAACATATATGTTAATTATTCTAAAGGTAGCATGAAAATCTATTTAAAAGTTAATTAAAAAAAGATAAATTAGAAAAATATGGATGTGATAATACCTACATGGCGTAATTCTTGCATCTGTTGAGGTTGTTAGCTCCGCATAAATTCCACGAGAGGCTTTCTAATTTTAATGAACCTTTACGTACCCATTATGACAAATCTCTTTCTGTGTAAATGTTAAGTATCTAGGATTGTGCATAGCTTTAAACAAATTATTAGAACAAAAAATATCCTGTTTTTATGCTACATGTTAACATATTTGAAAAGTTCTACACTCATTAAGTCTGCATATAATTAGATAACGGAAACATAAAATATAATAAAGTAAAGCTAAAAGGCTAACTAAAATATAAAAAAAATATATTAAAATGTTTTTGTTCTGTGAAGAAGTTTGCCTATTCGTAGACCTCATGCTGATGATAAATGGGCCTTAGTTAATAATTTAATTTATCCTTCGCTTTTGAAAATAGTTGTAAATAAAGTCTCATTATCAATGCAGCATGTAAAAATTCGAACAAAGAATGATCAATGTAGAACCTGAATAACAACCATGGATATATTTATATTTACTCACACGTGGCAGTTACACGTCAAATGTGGAATTTGTCTTAAAAAGCGAAAGTTTTCAGAACTATTTGCGGAAATTAACAACACTAAATAACAGTCACATTGGACGGAGTCTAAATTCTATGGACAACAAAAGAAAAACTTTGATAATAACCTCACATTACTGCACTTAGCAGTCTTCTAGAATAACTTTTCTCAAAGCTCGAGCCATACTTGCCTTCTGAACCCCAGGTCGCGGGTTCAAACCCGGCCAGGATCGATGGATTTTTCGGGCGTAAAATTCCTAAGTATGGCTTCCTTTGGAAGGAAAATAAAGCCCTGGGTTCCGTGTTGTACATTTACGGCACGATAAAGAACCTCAAGCCTGAAAGAAGAGGCCTCTGAGCAAAATTTGTCGGCCGTTTCACGCCCTGAATTGGATGGGACGCTGATGACGTAATCAAATCAATCGAAGCTCGAGTTTGTGTTATAATATTATAGATGCAACAACATTAAAAATCCAATTAAATAACAAGCAGTATCGAGTGCACAATCTATAATAGCTGTAATATATTCCCTTGTTTGTAAATTCTCCAGTAAACATAGCATTACTCAAGAGAGATTTGCATCAATCAAGTAATTAAAACCATTTTATTGTATAAAATACTTTAGTAATGAAATAAACTGCGCTGAGAAAGTTAGGGGTTCTAAATATAAAGACAGTAAGTAGGAGGGATTTTCACTATTATTTAACTACTTTACAAAGCGATTATTGTATTTATATAAATAGGAATATGTAGACAGAATGTCTGATTTATAATGGTAGAGTTAAGGCCATCTTCCACTCAACTAGTATTGATATAATTTCAATTTATAACCAATTACGCAGGCGAGTCTTACACAATAATACAATCAAAGTAATCAGTAAATGAGTGTCAAATGAAAATGCTTAGATATAATGTTAATTGTTGACAAAATAAGATTAGTCCATAAAATAATGAAGTAAACTAAATATATCACATACTAAATAAACTCACATTAACACTAGAACTGGAAGGGGTCAAAATGACCTCTGACTAATTTTATTGTTGAAATGTTTCCTCACGTGTTCATATGTTTCCACCAAACATCATGACTTTTATTCAATTTTCTTCCTCTTTATGGTGTTACATTTGGATATGACGCTGTTTTATTTTTTCTTTCGTTTTGGTGCACTATACCTAGAACGGCCAGAGGGGTCAATTTGACCTCTATAAATTTATAGTGTAACTGCGCAATAAGACTTTCACAATAAGACAAATGACCAGTAATACAATTACAGTAATCAACAATGTGCAGAAAGAAATATCGGCTCATGTTGGGACCCGGCATATGTGTGTACTATCAGTTTTTATCTATTACGTTCTCCTTTAGATAGTATTGTGTGTTCAAGACGGTCGTTTTGAATTATGTATCGTCAGAGAGGCCTTTCAAATGACGAGATTTTGCGCTCTTTTTTCGACGGTTCCAAAGTTGAATCAGAAATTGACCTATCAGACTCGGGTAATGAATTTATGCCAAAAAATAGTGACAGTGATGTAAATGTTAGTGAGCATTCCTTATCCAAAGCTGGTGCGAGTGCTAATATTTTTCAACCATTGCCCGAGTCATATCAGAAGAGCCAGGCTCCATCAGACTCCTCTAAAGTGAAATTGGTGGCTAGAGACGAATCCGAACGGGACGTTATCAACATATCATCATCTTCGCCAGGAAGAAATGACCTAAAAGAGCGAGCAGGTCTCACTACACATGCTTTCCAACTAGTGAATGACACTCCCATCTGCTCTTGATGAATCCATGCGTCGTCTCATAAAGAAGTATACAGAATCCAGTGCAACTGAAACACCAGTGGACTGTTTCACTCTAGGAACTGGAGAAGATGATCGTCATGATGTACACACGAGGGGTGATCTGTACAAAGATATGTCAGTAGATAATCTTTGGTCGCGTTCTTGGAGACCCACATTCATCAAGGACACAATGTCACTGGTTAGATTTCAGGAGCTGCTCAGATTTCTCCGATTTGAGAAGAAATCAGCCTGAGCTGAAAAATTGCCAAATGATAAATTCACTCTTGAATCTAAAAATTGGAATAGATTTGTGCAAAACTGTCTACGATGTTATCGTTCATGGAAAAACATAACTAATGATAAGCAGTTACTTCCAAGCAAAACAAGGTGCAAGTTTACCCAACAAACTTGATAAACAGTCTGAAATTCTAGATCGCAGCAGATGTGGCATCAAAAAATGTTTGTAATGCCACACTATGCCTAGGCAAGAATGATGCACATTCGGAGAATCAAACTCTAGGGGAATATAACATTCTGCGTCTAATGGAGCCGTTTCCAGACGACAGACAACGTCTTCACTTGCCAAGAAGCTCCAACAGAAGGAAACGTCATCGGCGGGAACAGTGAACAAAATTCGTCGTGAAATTCCTAATGAGGTAAAATGGCGAGTGCACCACTCCACTCCACCACCATCTTGCGATCGACTGATGACAGGGATTGTGCCTTGACTGTTTATCAAGCAAAGAAAAATAAGAATGTCCTACTCCTCAGTACACTGCATTCTGATGTGGCAGTAGCAAAGAAGATAAAAAGAAACCGGAAACTATAACCTTCTACAATAACACTAAGACCAGACGACTCATAAATATTCAACTAAAGTAGCATGTAAAAGATGGCAAATGCACGTTTTCACAATATCCTGGACATTGCAGCAACCAATACTGGGTCATCTACAATGAGGTAAAGAACAGAAAAATGAAAAAGGAAGATGTTTATCCTTTAGTTGGTTATTAAACTGAGGGGGGGGGGGCATAAAAAGAAAAGCAAGAACAAGAAGAGGATGAAGGGCACAGGCCTTCCAAAAAGCCAAAGAAATGCGAAAATCAGTGTGTGTAAAGGAAAGAAGAAAAGTGATACTTGTGAGAAGTGAAAAGTTATATATATATATATAAGTTTTCAAGTTAAACAATTAAGCATAATTTAGTACCCACTTATTTATTATTCTGAAAGCATTTCTAAATTCAAATAAAGCTATAAATAAATAAATTTATAACATTTTGCATGTTTATACGGTCCGGGTCATAATTACCACTTTCCGCTGTTCTGGTGTTAAGGAAATATAAAGCAAGTAAAATTACTATTTTTAAAAGAAAAATGAAAGTAAGAATTATCGGTATTATAGTTTGATCTTGTAATCGATAGGATTTGAATCAGGCGATGCACGTGGAAGTTAAACAGTATTTACCCTGGGAGATCTACCGTTTCACCCATAAAAATAAAGTTTTCATTAATTGCTCCTTGAAACTGGACCACTATCCTCTTTATGTGTACATTTGATCGGCCATGTTTCCACGACATGTGAGCCTAATAACCGTGATATATCCAGCTGTTCTGTCAATATCACATCTAGTCCATATCCTAATACGGTGACTGTAGGAACAAACTCCAAATTTGGACTAACCCGTGTGCCATTCCTGATGTATATGTCCATACCAGGTCTTTCATGCTGTTAGAATTAAACGCTTCTAAAGACATGCTGGCCTTGCAGTATAACCGACGATATTAATGTTGGTAACATCTCTAAATAGCAATGTCATCTGCAGGACAGCTTCTCTTTTTCGCTTGGAAAGTCAACGGAATCCTGACGAGAATGTGCCACAACTATAGCCCGATATAAGGAAGCAAGCGTATTCTTCACTCCATGATAGTTATCGTGTTATAAGTGAAGGAATGGGCATTCTTAAAAAAATTGTACTTACCTACTGTGATTAATTTATTCACGTTTTACTTCTGCATGCATATTATTGAAATAACAAAATAGCAGCAAGCAACAGTAAAATATTTTGATAACTAAAAATGATCAGTTTAATGTCTAGGTTTAAAGCTATTGTTACCACTATAAATGTTCTTACTTTAGGAACGCAGTTTATTTAACTGGTTTCAATTGAAATATACGCTTTGCTAAATTTAATTCTGAATAGGAAATAGGCACATTTGCAGAAATTAGCGATGCATCGAAATTAGGGAAATTCTTCCTGTTTTTATATCCGAAAAAGTGCTAGGTCCCTAGGCAAATCCTATTTCATTTGCCTAATCAATACCTGATTTTAGAATGCATTCCGATAAAACTTAAGTAGTTTCAGCATTTGAATGCAGTAGAAGAGCAAAAAAGAACAGACACTGGTAGGACGATGACAGCAAAAGTTCCTCCTTTCCAGGAACCAAGAGGAAAACTAGAGTATCCGGTTTTCCATGTTTATATAAACGGGCATGCTGTTCTCACTAGTAACAGTACTGCAAATTGCTATTAGAACTACAAAATAATCTTTCCAGATGCGTTGTGCTTTGAGACAGATTATGATTGTTTCGGGGAGTTTTAAAAATGTAATAAGAGTTTCACGATACGAGCTAATGCGATTACAGCATGTAAAGCAATTAAAATAAAGAAAACTAGGTGAATTTGAATAATGAAAATATACGAAACTATATATAATATTAAGAAAGGTAAATCTCAATAACATGTTCACATAAAAGCATTGTCTTTTATTTGTCGAGGAGAAGGTTCCTGATCTTTGCATGCATAGGTAATAACAAAGGCTTTTCTATTTGTGGATCAAGTGAATGAGTAACATGTATTTTTGTTTCATATGGTCATCATTGTGATTTTGAAAGGACAGTGTGCAAGTGTATAGTCTGGACAGAGGCAAAGTTTATCTCTCTCTGGTGGTTTCAATGCGCGTATGACTGCCAAATATTTCCTTCTATATTTATGCACATCATTTATGTTCGTGAAGAAATCGTAATCAGAATTTCTTAAAAATCAATTAAATAAACTGGAAAAACTCACAGTTGCAATTATGGTAAATATATATGTTCTCACATATTTTACAAAGGGATGAGAAATGAATTGATAAGCATATAAATGTGCTTTAAAACAATTCTTCTCACATCAGAGCATGATGTGTCATTATTAGGCAATAAGCACCCAGTTTAAGCCAACAAGGACCTGGAGGTGCAAAATTACATCACACCTCCTTGTAACGGGGCTATTATGTCGGGGTTATGATGGAAGCAAAGTGCTATAATTTATCGTTTCTTACAAGCATTTAGAATTCAGCTAATGTTCAACACCCTAATTTCACCTCAGTTCAACTAACCTAACCTAATTAAACAAAAGGTTCGCTGCACTTAAACCAAACCACTAGCTACATTTTTAAGCAGTTTGATAGAAAGAAGTGCAACTTACGTAACTGATTACACATACCACTTGGGATACCGTGTACTTACATTCATGTTTATTGAATATAAAGTACAATATTCTTTATAGTTTTTCATTCGACATATTGCTTTATTTAGTTGCGGTTATTTAATTCTTACTTAATTTTGATCTCTATTCCATTTTTTTTTTGTATTACTAAATAATTTTTTATTTTTAAACTCTGGCATTCACGGCCGACATTTTTCTGGTCAAGTTTCTACGCCATTTCTGAGGAATTCGTTTTTTTTTCCCGTTATGTTATTAAATATTGATCTATTTTTCTTTTCATGATTTTATAGCTGTTAATGTCCTCAGAAATACCATTAGGAATTTTTATTGTGAATTTCCAACCGCATGTGACAAGATAAATGTGCTTTGTAACCACGTCGTATTTATTATTGCTGAATTTCCAGGGGAGAAATCCTATTTTACAACTTTATGCTAAGGCTATGATTTTTAAAACATTAGGCATTAAGTTCTTATTGCTTATATTTTACAAATATAAGCGATAAATTGAGGAACTGCTTTAAATAATGCTTCCTTAAACGTGATATGAAAGCCCTTAAGTTGGATTTCTCGTTGGCAATGAAATACTTAGTAATAATCTGTTGTGTAGGATGATTACAGAGGCATGAAGAATCAAAAGTATAATATCTATTCCGAAGCATTTAAAATATGCCTAAATGTTCCCTTCCCGATTTTACAGTGTGAAATTGTTTCATTATAATGTATGGAAATATCACCTCAGTAAAGTAGTATTTATACTGTTAAACTACAATGAATTCTTTTAGCATGTCCACCTGGAATTTTGTTTTAACACATGAAATGGAATATTTTATGTATTCATATTAACTTAGGCAGCTTGCGGTTATCTTTGCAAGTTGGTGTGTTCGCTCGTTTTCAAGACTGCAAATCGAATTAACAAACACGTTTGCAATGTTTGGACATAATCTTCCTAATGCCAAATGCAACCACAAATACTAGAAATTCTGTCTGAAACAATGAACACGCTTGGTAGTGTTTATTAAATAGAGTTAGTTACCTTCATATACAACAAAGGCAAACCCGCAAATGTACTTTATCCTTCACTGTTAATTCATCGGTGTAAATGTTTATGCAAGCAGTGTGCTTAAACCACGCAGACACATCCACAAGCTGGGAAACCTCTGCCCTAAAACATGGATAATTTTACTTGCTTATAATAGATAATCATATGCCAACTTTACAAAAATAATCTTATTAACCATTAGCAATTTTGTTTTACAACCAACAGTAGATGCTATATTTGCAGTTGTTGAACCGAAACATAAACATTAATATTTATGAATATTCCAGGAGTGTTTATATATACTTCAGAACATGGAACGGGTCAAGATGGACAAATCGTATTATGCTAAATGCGTTTAAAATGTTTTAAAGTATACAAATTCACATGCTCAATAATCTCACACATATAACAACATTATTTTAACTGCAATACATATAATAAAATAGCAGCACGTTCCATACATTGCCATATTTTATAGAGTGATGTTTTGCCATATTAAATATGTTGTATTTTCATTGAACGCTGTTTGAGCATTATAAATTATTGATAAGTGAATTCCTGAACAAATAATAGTTTAGTTGCATAGATATTGTGTAAGAGCAGATATGAATCTTTCCTCATTATCCAATGAGGATACTGTCAGAGTAATTAGGAGATCGTTCTATGTTTTGATGCATTCGTAATAAACTTCTTTTGGATTAAAACACACACACACAAATTTACAACGAACTTGCAAATTACGCACTTTGTCTGGTATTATGTTATGTATTTGCAAATTTGTAATAAATTGGTCTCGATTTTAATGCAAACGTTCATGGGAAATGTTAAAAGATTTAGTTTTTGAAATAAAGCTCCAAATTATTTATGCCACGTATTATTCATATTGCTTTTTTATATACAAACATGTTTGCTTTCTACTGATTTTCCGCAGAATATTAAGACGTACATGATAATGGAACTAAAACATATGTTCAGGATGGTTTATGAGCGAAGCGCTTAGGTTGCTGATGTTGATTTTGGCACAATATACGAGTATGTGCTTAGTAACTCAAGGGTAGACCTAGAATTTTGGTATCTTCGTGCTTGTCTAGTGCAGCATTACATGTGAGTTAAATGTTATGAATGAATCTTTTATCTAGATTAATTAAAATTAGTTGACTTTTAAATACTTACAAGTTGTAATAAGCACATTATTCACTTTTCCTACAAGTTTATCAAATTTATTTCTATAAACTATTACACTGGTATCATCAGTAAACAAAACAGCAGCATAAATGTTTTAACGCCAATTGGAGATAATTTATATAAACTGAAACGGCAGTACAAGAATTCATCTCTGCTGAACTCATGTTCAGTAATGATAACATGACTCATCTCTTACCTGAAGCTTTCAGCGATCAAAAATGAAATGTTACGGAAGTACTTTCAAAAATTAAATTTATTTTACTACATACAGGTGCAGTACATCATGATCCAGCCGCAGTCTTGGATTCTGGGTCATACTTTATAACGATCATATTACAGCAATTATATTTTCGTTGCATACGCAAACGACATACGCTGTTACTAAAGTGGCCCTCGATGCTAACCTCGCACTGAACACCAATTAAGACTGGAAAACGAACTGAGTTTTATTAGTAGCATTAAGATGATATATGAATTCTAAATTTTGGAGAATAGGAAATGTATTCAAAACAGACAAATGTCTGTACTTTTGGGTTATTTAAAACAGAAAAATTATTTTCCATCCTGCTCTAATAAAAGCGAATACCATGACCTTAGAAAAAAGCGGTTCTATATACAAGGAAGCAAATCTGAAGTTTGTATTGCATCACATTTCAAAATTTAACGTGATTTTGGCTTTGGCACATTATCTGAACGATACACATACTTTTCAGATAGAGCCCATTCATTTCCAAATTCAAATTTACACTCAGAGTGATGCAAATAGAAATCAACACCAGATGAAGTAATCGTTAAATTTCTCGTTAAATTCGATTTAATAATGAAACATTTCATTAAAACGATAAATGCAGGCCCCAAGACTAAGTTATTAATTGGAGGTTTGCATATCACGCACTTCAAATAAAATGAGTGTAATTAATTTTTTTATAACACTGTAGCCTTATAGTATTTTGTGTCCTGCTGTGCCATCCATTTAATATCAGCAATATTTTATTTCTTCAACGCTCTCCTTTTCGCCACAGGAGGATATCCCGAATGGCTTGTATTCTGTATCTATACATTTACAATTTTTATCAGAATTTTCCAATTTGTAACCAATGTCGTGTCATTATACGTTGAGTTACTTGAGAAAACAAAAATTTGACATTTAGATGTTTACTGCTGTTATAGAAATGCTTGAAATCAGTTTTAGAGTTTCCTGTTTACTCTCAGCAATATTGAAATAAATTAAATTGGGAACCGATATTCAAATATTGACTTTGTCTTTTCTATTTGTGAGTGAACATTGTCCTTTCTTGGGGGTGGCAGAATGACCTGCAGTGAAAACTTCATTTCTATTGTGGGTAAAGAAATCTGATTTTTATTCTGTTGCACGTAGCTATCTAAGTTATTATGTGTATTATATTTGGATTTGAAATCATAACCTGATAGGGCCAGACCTATCAGTGTCTCTATCAGTCCAGAATGCACAAAACATTTCTTTGGAAGGTAAAACAAGTGCAGGGGTAATTATTATATTCTGCAAACCACAAAAGTGTTATTTTTCAATTTCATCGAGTTTCTCTTTTTTTTCCTCGTTCCTCTCCCCCCCCCTCACTGTGTTCAATGTATAAGTTGTAATTATTGTTTAAAAGTATCTTCTGATTTTCTAATTTTGCATTCCTCACATATATCAAATGTCATATTTTGGCACAGAAAATGTAAATACAAAATTTGAAGATTTGTTGGTACTTTGACCACAATTGAGTTGTTTTATACACATTGTTGACGACGTGTCATAAATTTGTGTCATTTTTAAATTCGGATCAAGATATTCTTTATTACTTCTGGCTCTACAGTAATATTACTGAGATTTTGTAAAGCACCTAATCACGGTTTCAACTTTACTTTTCACGTCTGCAGAAAGTCTTTCTTTTGTTTGCTGGCCATGACAATCGAGCTTTGGCGCATTAAATGTTTAGCTTTATGTGTATTGTGTATACTTTTCCGGGTAATTTCTAGAGTATTCAAATATAAATCCTAACAAATATGCATTTATTTGTTTTTATAACAAAGCTGTAACTCAAACTGGTATTACTTCTGAAATTGGACCCTTTAGCAGTAGTTTCTTCTAACTTTGCTAAATATTTCATTTCTGTGAGAATGTAGTGTATTTTTGTGAATGATTTTCTCAGGTATAAAAGGAAATGAAAAAGTTTTCTTAGTCTTCGTTGCTAATTTTTAGTGTACATTTACACTTGCAAGTAATGACACAATTCTTTGTTGAAAGATTTTTTTCTTCTCTTGGAAGTTCCAAACCTTCTCGTATTTCATCACTACTTTCACAATCAAGAGGTATACATTCTGTTGTAGAGTCTTGTAGCCTCTTCTCTAAAAAAATCTCTGTATAACATCACCAAATTATTCTAACATTGCATGTAATTATCTTAGTTTACAGCTTTTAACACCTACATCTTCCAAGCAACTTCAGGAAATCTTATCGGCTGCTTCCCACCTAATTGTCAGGTTACCAACTAAGAAATCGCTGAACTCAATAAGTGTTTTCTTGCTGGAGAGACAGATATAACGCTTTTACTCTTACTGGAAAGCAATATTGCGGATAAAACTATTTTACATTGTTCATAGTTTCGGAACAAATTAAGATTGGCTTATAAAAATAGATTGTAGATAGAACATGATCAGATTATAATAATCATTTTAAAAATGCATTTAATACCCTTTTATTTTAAGGTCACTATACGATTCTATTGCAGAAAACCCCTGCTGGGGCTTAATTCAGTAATTCAATGATCTTATACTGTGTCTCAATTTTCTGCAAGACACAAAAGCACTTGGTGCAAATTCAATGTTGGCTCACGCTAAAGAACTTGTGACCACTTCGAGAAAATTGGAAAAGGAAAAAGCTTAAGGATTGAACACCGGCAACGATCAACAGCTCTTAGCTACTTTTGCAAAACAGAAAAGACGTTTTCTGCATTGCATTGCAAAGCGCGGATTCTACGAAAATGGTTTTCAAACACTTCGCAAAACAAAGAGGAATGTTATGAATGACCAATAAGTTTCTAAACCTTGATGAAACAATTGTTTTGAAAAAAAAAAAACCAGCTAAGAGCTTGACAAAGTATTCAGAAACTGTAAGAAAATAGCCAGCAGAAGAGAAAAAATTCCGTTTATGATTATGCCTGGCCAAAAATTTGCAAAGAACCCTCCAGAAGTGAGTAAATTGTGTTACATTCGCCCGACCTTTCGCCAAATGACCTCGACAACTTGATAAGGAACAGTTTTCAATAATGAAACAGCAGCAGATTTTTTTGTTTGTTTATTTAAGGACGCTCTTTAACATCTCGGGCCACCAGCGTCCAATTCAACTCAGGGCGTAAAACGGCCGACACATTTTGCTCAGAGACCTCTTCTTTCAGGCTTGAGGTTCTTTATCGTGCCGTAAATGTACGACACGGGACCCACGGCTTTACTTCCCTTCCGAAGGAAGCCATACTTGCGGTTTTTAAGCCCGAAAAATTCCATCGATCCTGGCCGGGGTTGAACCCGCGACCATGGGTTTAGAAGGCAAGTATGGTAACCACTACACCACCAGGACCGACACACAGCAGCAGAGATTTCATCGTGTTCGGAAACTACAGGTTTGTTTAATGCCATGAGTAACTTATTGATTGCAAAAGTTCAAAATGTTGGTAGTTTGATAAATAAAATTATTTCAAATTAAATATTGTTCTATACAAGAGTAGGTCTCAAAATCGCGATTGAATTCTGAACGTAATACACTTTCAGTTCGCTTCTTTTGAAAATCGCAGCATTTACTCACAAAAGACTTATAAGTCGTACTCTAAAGCCAAGGCCTCTAATGGTTTGCGTAATTACGTGATTTTTGAGGATCATATTTATCTATCCAATATACTGTTATTAAGATATTCTCTTGCAGGACTTCACCGCACTCTTTATGGACGACCATGAGTAGAACTTTGCTGACTGAAATACATTTAGAACGGATTTACAGTCTTTCCTATGGTGGTAAGGTTGTTAAGTCATTACTGAAAATTGATAATGAAGGAGAGACATTGCTATTCTGCATACACAGTGTTCCGAATCATTTTAAAAGTATAATGATAAATATGTTTTAGCTACAGTAGATGAAAGGTTGAACCCCTTACATTTATTACTTTATTTGCTGTATTGCTAACTTTACATTATATAGAATCTCATCACACGTGATTGCAACTTTGTAGATATTTTGATTGTTAAAAACTTGTGAAAAGCTGCAACGCATATTAAAAATAATTATCTCTCAAGCAGGGTAAAAACCAAGAGTAAAGAAAATATATTTGCATTCCAGATTTATTCGATTATTTGCTAAGACAGTTTCTTGTTACATGTCTTATGGAGACATTATGATTGCAATAGCTAAGAAATTCGTTTTTGTTCTTCTTACCTGCCCAAGAAGGTTGATTAAAACCAATTAAAACCGTGAGATATATCAGGAAAGCTGTACTCTAAATATATTCTCCCGTTGGCAGCTAAATCGATTACGGAATTCAAAATGAAATTCATTCTTGTTATATGAACGGTTCTAAACGTTGAGTTTGATTTTTTAATCGTGTTTAACGCTCGTTTTTACTACTGAAGCACCACTGGCGGTGGACACTGATTATACGTGAGATGAAATGATAACTGGGAAAGGATTTTTTAAAGGGAGGAAGCGTTCCAGGCCTAAGTTTAGGGTACTCTTCGGCATTTGCTATTTATGAGGACTTAGGAAAACCTGGAAAAAACCTCAGTCAGGGAGGACGGTCCTGGTGGGAAACGAGCCCTAAACCTCCTGTTGACCAGTTCTCACCTTAACAATCTCGGCCATTCGAGGTGGTTTTTTGAGTTCGATGCTTTTGTACGGTGATATGTCGGGAACATGGATATTCTCTGTGGCGATAATGCCTTATAGCGTTAACATTAGGAGGTATATCGAAATCTGCCCAGAGACCTACATTTTGGATTTTGCATCTTAAGTACTTATATAAACATATGGAAGGAAGGCAGTTTTCTTGTGTTCGAGTATGTTTTACTTCTTATACGTTTAGGAGATGAACCAAGGCTGAATACGATAGATGAGAAAAATGCTTGTATCGAAGCGGAACTGTTTATTCCGCAAAACGTTGCCCTATCATCTGAGCCGAAAACTACTCAAAATAGAGAATTACATGAACTTGTATCTTTTGACAACGATTTCAGTACGGAGTTCTTGTCGTCAATAGTCCGGCAATGATCACGGGAATTGCCTCGAACTGACATTTATTGGAATGTGCTGTTCAGTCATGCTCACATACTTAGTAGAAAAAAAAATTTCATTAGTTATATGTTTATAGAAAACGAATAAATTGCTAGTTGTCTTTTTTTTTTTTTTTGAATGGTGTTTAACGTCCGTTTTTACTACCGTGGCACCACAGGTGGTGAACACTTTTTTTTTTTTTGATTGATTTATTTATGGACGCTATTTAACAGCTCAGGTCATCAGGGTCCCATTCAACTCAGGGCGTGAAACGGCCGACAAATTTTGCTCAGAGGCCTCTCTTTCAGGCTTGAGGTTCTTTTTCGTGTCGTAAATGAACGACACGGGACCCACGGCTTTACTTCCCTTCCGAAGGAAGCCATACTTAGGATTTTTACGCCCGAAAAATCCATCGGTACTGGCCGGGTTCGAACCCACGTTCTTGGGTTTAGGAGGCAAGTATGGTAACCACTATAGCGGTGAACACTGATAACACATGAGATGAAATGATAAATAGGGAAAGGATTATTTTTTTTGAGGAAGGAAACGTTCCAGGCCTAAGATTAGAGTACCTCTCCGGCATTTGCCAGTTATGAGGACTGAGGAAAACCTGGAAATAACGTCATTCAGGGAGGACGGTCCTGGCGGGATTCGAACCCCAGACCTCCCACTCACGAGTCCGCGTCTTAACGACCTCGACCACCTGTGACGGTGCACGTTGTCTTGGAATTGATGCACACAATTTACAAATTATTGAACAAATTCAAAGTTACGGACAAGAACTCACGTTTAACAGAGAAGTTGTACTAGAAGCATCACAGAATTGAATAGTAAGTTCCAAAGCGTGAAAGACTCTACAACGCCTGTCTGATAATGTTACACATTCTACGTTTATAATAGGCATATTTTGTACATCTGGGCTTTAATTCTGCTTCCGAGAGCTTTGTCAAACAATGAAAGATGCTGTCTATTGAAACAATATCTGGAAATTGTCAATAAACTGTAACTTAAGAGCTATATAATTTTACTATATTATTATTATTATTATTATTATTATTATTATTATTATTATTATTATTATTATTATTATTATTATTATTATTATTTTATTTCTGCTGTAAATAATTTCAAAGAAATGTGGCAACACACCAAAAGTATCAAAAGAGGTCATATATAGGAATGACATTGAGTATGAACGAGTTCGATACACAACTCTGATAACTCGCTGCAGTAAAATCAAATTTGTTGATTGGTTAGCTTATTCAACGTTTCCGTTTTCTCAAGTAGAAATTTTCCTTTTTGATTGCCACATGCACAATGTTCATATCTTCGAGTAAAAAGAACGTCCGTGTACAGCTTTCTGTGCCCTTTCCCATTTGCTCTTCTGCACCTTCTACACATAAAGCTCTTCAACATATTACCCGTTAGCTTTTAACAACTACCTGATTTGTTTATTTTGTTTCTCTAAAGCATTCCAATAACTTCAAGACTCGTATAACGGCAGTAATTAGCAGCACATTTCAAGTCCTAATGTTTCTACTTATATGCAGCAATTAGGAAATTATTTGCATTTAGACAAACAAAAATCGAAATTGGGAATTATCGCAATGTCTTTTTTGCCACTGTATTTCGTGTAAAGGAGTTACAGGGAGATGGAAGACCCTATTTCGCCTTGCAACTAAGTAAATAACCTACTATTGACTTGATAACACTGAAATGTATGTAATGTTCATTGGCAAATATCTCTTATTTTATTAAAGTCTATTTCTGTAAACATTTATGTAAAAATATAATTTATATTTTATGGATGTTTTCTAAGTAATTCTGGTTCAGCGGTTACATTGTTATGTTATAAAATATCATTGAAAATCTTTTTTTGTGGACGTATATTATACTTGTGTAAAAGTCGTTCAGAATTTCATCCTAGCTCCTAGTACGTGCATGCCTATCTAATTTTTCGTTTGTTTTTTTTTTGTTTGTTTGTTTTGTTTTGCTATTTTTGCTGTCTTACTGACAGTTTGGGAATTTCTAACATATATAGCATATGAGATATACCCATTACCTTTTTCGTGTTTTGAATTCTAAAGCATTCATTGCAAAAGTAGAAACACTTACCTACTCATTGAAACAACACGCCAATTATTCAGTGACACTATGGCACGCAAATGGCAGCAACCTTGTTTAATTCAGAATAGTTTAGAAACAGAAACATTTCTTCTAGCAAATAACAAAACCAAATTCTTTTAATTCATAGTTCACCATACATATACATCATTTTTAAAAGAAACTTCCCCACCTGGCGCTATAATTGCAGACATTTAAAGATATTAATTCTAGAGTGCATGCCATAATACAGAATGTGTAACTTTTTTGGAATACGTTTAAAAATCACTTTAACTTACTTTTTTTGGAAAATGAACAATATAACCGTTTTTCATCCAAGTCCCTTGTGGCATAGGATCTGAGCCTTGTGTGTTTCAAGATGAAAATTTACTTGGAAAGTATAATAAGGGCAAGCGGCCAGCTAACTCGTCAGGCCTCACTTGTTTCGCTCCTCTAACGTGTTAGGTATTTGTCACAGTTCTTTAACATACGTGTTTGTTGTACTATTGGTGACGTTATTGGATAATTTATTTTATATGATTGTTTTATTTTGCTAGTTCATTATTTTTAATAATTTATCTGTTTTGGCTTTAGAGTTTTAAAGTAAATAAAAGGAAAGAAAAATCGTGGCCATAATTGAATAAGGCTGACATTCTCAGTTCATTAATTCGAAAAATCAAAATGGAAGCCAAACTATCGAAAGATTTGAAGTGCTATGACAGTTAATGAGCGGTTTGGTTGTAGCAAAAGCCTCAAAGTACTGTATAAAGGTAATTTTCTTGGATGACTTCCATTTTGAAACCGATTACTAAAACATAAAAACGTAACGCCTGCAGAGCACCAGTATTCCTGAAATTCTATGGCGTGTATTACTATCCAGGTTACTTCAAGCACGTGCACAAGCAACACAAAAATCTATGAGCAATTTGCAAGAAGATGTTTACAAAAACCACAACTGCGTCCGTGATTTCATGGTAAGAATAAATAAAATACGAGTCAAAGACTTATCGAATCGATGTTTAAAAGTCGTTTATTTAGAAAAGGGAGGTCATATTCCATTTTTAAGTTTTATATAATTTATTATGAATTAAAATGTAACTATATATATTAGCTTTATTTCACTGAATATTTAGGTTAATTTCAAAGATGCTGTATCTCAAGTTTTCTCCTAGAAAAACACTATGTTATACTGTCTTTACATGTGGGAAGTAATCATGATCTTTGGTTTTTATTCAGCACTGCAAGAAATTAGAAGCTAAGCACAATTTATAAGAATATTTCGTTTATTATGAATGAAACAACACGAGTTTTGCTATGATACTCAAATTGCAGATATACATATTTCTATAGCTTAGTGATGCCGGATAAATGATGACTTTGTGCAAACTTTTAATACTGTCAATGCCACACGAAAAGGTCGATTTTAATACTGTCGATACATTAGTTCGCTAAGAATCATTTTATAAATAAAATTAAAATGAAATGAAAGAACAAAATCACAGATGAACTTATGTTACCTGTAGTACTTGAGTCACTCTAAATTTGTTTAAATGTTTAAAGAATTCGCATCTTCAAAGGAGTGTCAATAGAATGAAAGAGCTCATGGATAAAGTTTACTAATTTGAGACTGAAATGACAGTTTATTTATCTATCAGTTAGAACATCTATTATGCTCATATTTTAAATTAATTTCACAGTATACTTTCGTCATCATCATGATCATCCAGATTTTGCGAAATATTGAGATTGACAAAAGAAAGCGTTTTATCGGATTTGGGTAGTTAATTAGAAACTTCCATAGTTATGCGGACTTTCCATCTATGCTAAATTTTATTTCAACTAATTCCTGCAGAGAACTGTAACGGAAAATACAAACCTGGAACAGAAATTTATAAAATGAAATACCTGTTTTATCATTTTGTTACCCAGGCTTGAGAAATAACACTTAACTATTGTTAATTATAGAGCATTAGGTTGACTAAATGAGTTATTACGTGTTCTGACTTGCGTTCCAGATATACTAGAGAGAATGTACAATGCAATGATTAAGCCGCTCAGTTATATGGAAGTGAAACATGGGGATAGGTGAGAGCTGACATGTAAGTCGATCTTTGGAAAATGGTTCTTGGACTTGCAAAGGAACTCAAACTGTGGGGCTATGAGGGAGGTGGGTTGCTATGAAGATACGATTAATAATAAAACAAGGACTGCTTAGACTAATGCAGGGAAAACAGTATACACTTTGAGCTACATGTTATAGACACCAAATACAAAAATATAACACCAACGTTTTGAACTGCAGAGGTGGAAAGAGGATTCAGAGGAATTCCTGAGTTCGATATGGTAATGGGGCAGTGAAAACAATAAAAATGTATCGAAGAAGGTTAGAACAAGGTGAGAGGATATCAGCAGGCAGGAAATCGGAGCAGAATGTAACACGAAAGCCTCCTTGAGCCTATCGAATGAAATGAAATTAACCTGGGGTACAGAAGTATATATGCTCGTTCTAGGGAGAAAGGCAAGATTTTTTGAAAGGTGTTTAACGCCCGTTTTTACTACTGGGGCACCACAGGCGATGGACACTGATGATACACGAGATGAAATGATATATTGGGAAAGTTTTTTTTTTTTTTTTTTTTTAAAGGAAGGAAATTTGTCTAAGCTTAGGGTACCTCCCCGGCATTTGCCATTTATGGGGCTGAGGAAAACCTGGAAAAAATCTCAGTCAGGGAGGACGGTCCTGACAGGAATCGAACCCCAGACCTCCCACTCACGAGTCCGCGCCTTAACCACCTCGGCCACCCGTGGCGGTGAAAGGCAAGATGAGACGGCCTGTTTTAGACTGGACAGTTGGAAGGCTCAAAAATAGCAGATCTTCTGGTAGGAGAATGAGCCTATTTTGTGGAACGAATGAGGAATGGCTGGGTACACATTCTGGCCGAATGTACCCACTGGGAATACCTGAGGAAAACGCTGTTTCTAGAAAACTTTTTAAGACAATTAGAGGTCAGTTGGCATGCTGGGATCTGTTTGCGAACCGTATTAATTGTTTGAAAACGGGCATTTTACTAGCCAAAGTGCGCCAAGCTAGAAGCAATTTATTTTGTGATTGGAGCGCAATAACCTGTATAATTATAAATAATATGCATGTTGTTTTCATTCATATATCTGTACATACCATTCTTCTCCCTTTTTAAAAATGTTATCACTTTTTAATTAATATTTTATTTTTCATTATTTATACTCCTTTTTAATTGTGTAGCATACTTAAGCATGTAAAGTCGACGACCTATGCATAAAATATACTCGTAATCTGTATATAGAAATTTATGATACACCTATTACTATATCACCCAACAGTCGTACCAGGTGGCATTTGTGAAACCTTAAAGCGTGGATTACATAAAGATATAGCAGGAGGAGCTCTTATGTATGTATTACAATGGAGGCGTTGTGAATATTATCGACATTAAAGAAAGTCTTCTAGAGCCCTTGATTATACCATAGTTAAATGTTCAGTTTTTATTTGAGAAACTGCTATAATACCATATAATATTTGAGATTATGTAACAAATTTAATCACATTAATGATCATAAAATATGATCAAATATAATTGTAAGAAATTAGAATAATTTGGAACGCACTATAGGCCTGAAAGCAATTTGTGTCGGGCATGTTTCTTGCAAAACCGATGGACTGCCTTATTGTTTGAAGGTGGTCTCTGACGATCGGTTCGCGAATTGTCTTAAATGGAACGTTTCATAATTTGAAAGGCGAAGCACCCAAAACGGAGGGAAATTCTTTAGAGAACAAGATAGAAAAGTAGGATATCGACTCCATTATGACCCTCACAAGGTTGATTACAATTTACAAACTACAGAACTATAACAAAAAGAATAAAGTCGACAACACTGATAACAAAATACGAATGAAATTTTTGATATGCCAAAACTTACTTTATAAAACTCACTGAAAAACAGTCAAACACAAATGTCAGAAATCGAAAGACAAAAGAGTAAAAATAATAATTATTTATATTTTTCTGAGACAGATACGCTAGATTAATAGTTTAAATGCTTTATAATATTAATATTAAAAGTGTTTAGGGTATTGTACAGCAGAAAGGTTAAAGCTACTTTGTTCTAAGTTCCAGGCTGAACTTGACTACAGTACATTTCACCTCATGTAGCAAATATTTCTTGATATGTGTATCGTAAATATTCAGCAGGAGCAGGCTACCTTTTTACAACAGAACGTGACTGCTTTATCTGGAGAAAACAGAACGATAGTCTAGTGTAGCAAAAAAGCTTCAAGATGCCTAATAAATGAAACAGAAAAGCTTAACCGAAATTTTGCACAGGCACTTTACGAATCTATGCGTGATATAGAATTTAAAAAACCACCAATTTCCCTAATTTCATCTTTTTTGACACATGAAAAATCGAAAGTTATGCTTTTAGCTGTTCAACCAGTCTCAGCCAAATGGGAGACTGTTTATCTTTAAGGCGTTTCCCCAATAAGAGCGTTGTGTGGCACCAAAAAGGGGTGAGAAATCCGAAGTCCTCCAATTTCAACGAAAGTTGATATCTGGTGCTCAAGTTAAATTCAGAAACAGTGTGTGAGATATTTATGTTTAATAATTTCAAAGGCATTTATTTATTTATTGATAGCTTATGATAGAGATCAGAGAAAATTGAAAATGATTCAACCGTCTTTGTTTTAATAGTTAGGCGGATAAATTTCTGTAATTTAGCTTGTTAATATAAAGTGAAAATAGTGCAGGTTCCTGCCAGCGAGTAGCACTGGGCTGATATAATTATCACCGCCATTTAAACTGTAGTTCGCTCCCCCCCACTTGGGAACTAGTTCCCTATGAAGGCCACACATTGTTTTCTTGTGCTTATGACTCTTTTTGCATTGTACTCGTGCTACAGAAAACATAAATCAATATTTACGAGTGCATAAAGATGTCGCGATTTACATAACATAATTGTAGCTGCAGGCACTTGTGAACATTCGCTTTGAACCTTCTTAATATACTGTCTGTAATATTTTCTATAGAAGTGCAACCAAACAAAACGAACCGATTTCCTTTACAGTAAGATAATATCACTCAGGTTGCAAGATGCATCCCAAACACAATTAGAAATCATTTTTATGTATGAAGATAACACATAAAGTTTTTTCTTAGTTCAAAAGTACTTATTATGATAATGCAATTTCCTGATCTTTTATTTTGAACCTTTGCATACATATTAAAGGCATGCATGTTTTATTGCTATTCATTTAGAAATATTAACCTTCATTAAATTTTATAATAAACGAGTGTTAATATTCAAGGTAAATTTAATCATGGAGTAATAAATATTTTGCTATGAACACCTCATTTAGTTTAAATAACGCATTTCCCGCATTTCTCCTTAACTATATTAGACTTATTTTAAACATTTATGTTCTTACGTTATCGCACATTTTTCATTGCAATAACAGTATTTTGGAGTTTTAAAAACAAAATTTCTTCAAATATTCTAAAATATGGGGAAAACTAATATTAAGAAATTATTGACAAACATACCTAAATTCGCAAGCTATAATTAAAGGAAATAACTTGTTATATCACATGCTTATATAAACATTAAATTTCATAAGAATACAAAATAAACAATAGAGCATGCTTCATGTTTACAAATTTCAGCCTTAAAGATAGCTGGAGATGAATGAATAAAATGTTTAATTTTTTCACATGCACAACGTTCCTTCTGGCTGCTTGGTGCATTTGTGTACAAATCGACTTTACTAAAAGTTCCAGGCGGTTTTAGAAACCGAGCCTTCAATTTGAAGGCTAAAGGCTGCCCCTAGTTTATTCATTAAAGAGGATACATTGTGTCCATGCCGAAAATTACTAAAGTATCCGACTAAAGTTTATTTGGAACAGAATGACGTCACGCTTTTCTAGGCAAGTCATACGATTATCTAAGCTGTTATGAAGGTGACACGGAATACCCTACAGTAGCATTTTGGTGTATATATTGAGCATTTGTATAAAACCAAAAACGGTATAAATCTGAAATGTCACAGCTCGTAAATGTACTTTTTTGTTAACATAGAGATAGTAAATTTGGAAATGGTTTTTAGTTACAGGAAAGATTTAAATGTAAATTTTCACCATGTTATATCTTGCATACTTCTTAAAAGTGTGATGACTACAAAATGTAGTGTGTAAATGGACTGTGAAAAGAAATCCTCACAAACTCAGCTTGTATATTACATACAAGCAGAAAAATGTTGCCTATATTATGAAAAATGTAGCCCATTATAAATTTACAACAAAAGAACAGGTTTACATCAAAGCTTGGATTATTATGATTGACAAATTCACATGTTGATTTCAAATTCTTCACTATCCTTGGAAATTTTACCATAGTTTTATGTTACTAATATCAACTCTGAAGTGTTGAGTGGCTGTAATACTCTTGAGGTTAGCATTATTAGATGATTTAATATCACTATTTGGTGTAGCTTTCTTTTGTTAATTAATTGCTATTTAGTAACTCAATTAATGTGCCAACTTTTTTTATAACGAAAATGTAAAATTACAACCAAACGTGCCAAATACATAACACCTGACACTACAAAATATTCAACATAAATAAAATAAAAGCATTTAGCATGTTAACTTACGACAAGTGAACAGACAAAATATACTTGATATAACTTCAATCTTATATGTGGCACTTTTGAAACAAACAAACAAAAAAAAAAAAAAAAATTCATGAACAAGAGAAACTTTTATCAAGGGTTCACAGGCGAGATTGCAACCAAAGCAGACAATTCAAATTTATTTTCAACAAGATTTAAAAGCATTTTAAAAATTTTAGTGCTACATAGATCGTTGCCCTAAGATTAAAAATAGTAAACTCTTAATGTGGTTTATTGGCATAATATTTTAAACTTTGCATGATATATTTTTACATTTTGCTTTGCAAGTCGCATATAACACTTCACTTCTCTGGCGCCAAACTTTAATTTATGTGAAACGTAAAACACACAGCATTTGTATGCTGAAATTAAAAAAACAAAATACTTTTTTGGATTTCACCATTTTTTCTCAACGATTTTATTGCTAAAACACGCGGTTTTACAAGTTCTATAGAAACACACAACTGTGTTGAAATTTGTCTCGTCTATCTCTTAAATAAAAAAAAGTGAAATTTGTTCAAGAACAAACTTTTCATAAAACAACCTAGGCTTAAAAGAATTTATAGTATAGATAAAACGGCAGTCAAAATATATTCTCCTAAGTTTTGTAACTCAAATTATATAAAAACTCTACCCGCTAGATTCATCATAATTTTTTTAACTGATATAGCAGAGAAGAGGCCGAGACACAAACGATCACAAATCTTGCCTCCCAGAAAGTTACATTTTACAAACTTGTATTATCTGCCACAAAATGCAGTTAGGGTCAATATATGCAGGGTAACGCCGCACCTATACCGACCGCTATAACAGCAGCGTTCAGGCATCCAGGGTATCTTGCCAAGTTAAGTATATACACCGTGCATAGCAACTCGTCAACCTTTGTAACTGATGCACAATAAAACAACACGCAAAAAATATTGCTACAAATTTTAACCGCCGATATCTCAGAATTTCAAATAAAGCCGACATAAATTAATTAAATAATTAATATTGTTCAATAGTACAAGCTGGAGAAATTTAGGCGCGTAGAGTAATATAAGCATTAAATAAAACAAAATCTGTGCAAATCGACTGAAGGTTTTACATGCAAGAGCCTGCGTGTAAAACGAGAAAAACTGTCTAATTTATTTCAGATGTCTCTGCTCAAGCATTGTAGTAAATAGGGGAAGAAAAAACATTAAAAACTTCATTATAACTGTGTTATTTAAGCTATAAATGTAGCATACTTTTGTTATTGGAGAATTATTAGGAGATGCAGCAAAGGTTTTTCACATGCCTCGTACATGTTGTGGCAATCAAACTGCATTTCAATGTTTTCCATAATAATGGTACGCATTTTAAATGCCCTGAAACATATGCGGTGCGTGTTTTTCTTAGTTTAATTTCTCATATTTCCTTGTTAGGCGAAAGCGATTGTATCACACAGAACGACAAACCACCTTTGGACAATCAAGTAACTGTTTCGTGCTGTACGCTTCTCTAGCAGAGCTTTCCAAATACCTCCCTTTTCCGGAACTAACGTTTGCAACCTATCCATTTCTTATACGTTTATGCCGGCCCTTACCTAGTGTTTATAACACATAGCATATCAATAAACGAACATTCAAACTTAAAATTAATATTATTCATATAACATATTTCAATTCTTTTAAGCCAGTTAAATAATTGCTGGTATATGGTGCAATTCATAGTTAATAAATTTATTCAGTCATTTAGATGGGCTAAATTGATGTGTTGAATAGGGCATGGCCTATATTAATTTTCAAAACTTTTAATTCTGAATGGCACATTCTGAAGCGATGGTTAATAAAAAGGATTTCCATAATTTAATAAAAGAGCAGCATTCTATTTGAAAAAATGTTATGCACCCCATCAGTCACCTTCCGTAGATTCTGGTCGCCTCATTCCTTCATTCCGAAGATGCTCCCACAGGGCCAGAAGTACAGAAGTATCGTCCTCTGACCCACCCATGCTTTCGAGCAAAATACGGGAAGAACCCACGGCCCCGTGCATGGTATGCGCAATTGAACATTCTGGCGTTCAGTGCAAGAGGAAATGAACATCTGCAGTCGATAATGCCCTAAATCTACATTGAACATCTCGAAATAAACAAACTTTCACAGTTGCTGTTTCTATTTATGCTTCATTAATATGTGTATTACATTGCAAGACTTCGGAATTTGTAATAATTTGAAAGGTATAAAATATGCATAAGTTCCATAACATGTTGCTTTTAATTTTGGAAATAGTACATTTCATGAATTGTAATAAATATTTGCAGCATTAAAGTTACTCTTGTGTGGTAAATATGATTAATTTGCTTTTGCTTTGCATGCTTCATACTAATATAATTTACCCGCGATTCTTCATTGTTTTTAATAGTGTTTAACACCCGGGCTAAGGTATCACAGGCGGTGGTCATAATAACATTTTAAAAGCGAGAAAGGATTTTTTTAAGCAAGGAAGCGTTACAGTCTAAATTTATGGCATTTGTTATTTATGAGGACTGAGGAAAATCTGGAAAGATCTCAGTCAGGAAGAACAGTCCTAGTGGGGATTCAACCCCAGACCTCCCGCTCACATGTTTTGCTTTAACGACTTCAGATATATTAGGAGGATTTAACAATTTTATTGTTTCAAAATCAGAATTTTTTTAAATATTTTTATATAATAAAAGTCAAAGATTTTATAAATGAATATATTTCCTTACACATTAGTAAGCATTTGAGTAATTTTGGTGAAAAGGTACATCACGTGCCAAAAATGTGGGAAAAAGAAAGAGAACCAAGCCTAAAGCAACGCTTCCTTCGCAGATATTTAAATTTGCACGGTCATCTTTTCTTTTACTACGTTTTATATAATATCATTAAGGTTTATAAAACACAAAATAGATCAATGAATTCTGTTACTTCCGTATACTCTCGACAATCATAGAAAATTTTCACTTCTTTGGCAGAAATAACTAAATACAGCAAAGCCACATGTTCCAAGTCGGTCACGGTGTGTAGTGGTAACCATACTTGCTTCACAGACCCAAGATCGTGGTTCAATCCCGGCCAGGGTCGATAAATTTTTCGGGCGTAAAAATCCTTAATGTGGCTTTCTTCGGAAGGAAAGTAAAGTCATGGGTCCCGTATCGTACATTTACGGCACCTAAAAGAACCTCAAGCCTGAAAGAAGAGGCCTGTGAGTAAAATTTATCGGCCATTTCACGCCCCGATTTGAATGGGAGGCTGATGATCTGAGATATTAAAGAGCGTCCATAAATAAAGAAATAATAATAATAATAACAACATGTTCCAACTTCTTTTTGAAAATATCAACCCTGCCCATCTACAAAAGTATAAAAAATAACGTTTGTATTTAATGTAGGTTAAGGTGGAAAAGATGCAACTTTGTTAGCTACGATTTGCCTTGACTGTGTGTTAGAATCTTTTTCTTGCAGTCTTAATTTTCACATTTTTCAGCTCATTAAGAGTTCCTAGTGCAGCAGTTTTTCACAAAGTACAGTACATCTCGTAATTACCGACAGGGGTGGTAAATCACACAACAAACTTGGTATATAGACATTAATGCACAAAAGAAGTATGGCTCAAGTTTTTAGAGTTTATACTACTATTACGTGACTCCAGCGCACTGGGGATGTTTTTACAACTAGGCGACAAATTTAGGCAATTACAAAATTTTCTGGTAATTTATTTATTTTTTTCATTTTAATAAGGTGGTATAAAATATTTCCAGTAAATTTTTCATCATATTAAACAGTTTAAATATTGCTAATATTTTAATTCATTTATAACAAAAGCTTTAAGCATCATTCTGAATTGAAGTAATTAAATTAATTTCTATAAAGCGTGATGCAGAATGTGCTTCCTAAGCTTGGCTGACCAGACTGCCCGCTACAGGTTCATGTCCTTGTTTAACCGTTACGTGCAAGAAACCCTAACAGCCTGATGTTGCACTAAGGAACATATGGCGGCGTATGAGTGTGCACCTTCCACTTACAGCTCCTGAAGTCATTTCCTACTTTAGTGAAAACTTTTCTTATTACGCAAGAGCTCACTCCTTTACAGAAACGTGCAACAGTTCATTCATTTCTAAGTTAATGCACGTCAAAGACTGGGTGTGGTTACTGATGAACTGAAAGCTAACCTGAGGTTAAAGAGCACAAATAGTTATCATTTATTACTATTGTTAAGTCTATCAGTTCCCGTGCAGCGACTTCATCTAAGTTGCATTCTCCATGCGTAATTAACTGTTTCGTACACATTTATTATCTCCCGCATGTAGAATCTACAACTTGTTGGTATTTTATGTACTACTTTGTGCTCATGAATCGCATTTTATTTTTCGTTGTATACAGCATGTTTCAAAAGTAACTCATAATTTCAGTTGTTAATTTTTTTATAATCAAAGGATTGTTGTGATGTAAATATTTTGAAATGGCGTCCTATGTCATCTTAGAGAGAACAGCGCCATGCAACACTTTGATTCTCAATGGATTACTACGGTCAACAAAATTATTTGTGAATTAGTTTAAATAATTCTTGTATTATTCAAATTAATATAAACAACGTTGTAGGATAAATGAGAGCATGACGAGATAGGATATTGCGGGGGGGGACAACTTAAAAAGCAACGTACGCAAATAGCTCCATAGGAACTGAAAATTACAAAAACGGTTTATACTGTGACTTAGCTTTGAGAAACAGTAATGTTTAAACTCAAAGAACTTAGTTGTAAAATGCATTATAGTGAGTTTAATATTAGATGTTGAAGTAATTTATATCAAATTGTGTCATCTTCAAAAGCTAAGAAATGTTCCATGGCCGTACGTTTAAGATATTCTGCTTCAGATTACATATTATAAAAGAAGACTTGTCATTTAAAATTATTACTTAAGACTCATAACTTAGTATATTTGTCCACTTTTTTTCCAAAATAAAAATGTTGACATATCTCGAGCGCTGTTTCACAAGTCTTCTTCGGAAATTTTCATTTAATTCTTTTTTGAGCAATCACATTAGATATTTTAAGTAGAATATATTAAACTCTACTATAATATAATTAAAACTTAGAGCCATTTGTCATAGACACAACTCTTACTAGGTTTGCAAAACTTCGCACTGTTAACATCGGCAATTTCTGGCAGAAAACCACTAAGAATAATTTTAAATTGGCCGTTAATTTGTAACTCTTTGTAATAGTAGGGAACAACACACGCAAACTATTAACATTAGTTTAATTCTGATTGATTTCGTGTTTTACTTGAATATACGCCTATCTTAGTTTAAAAAGTGAATAAAATGATTAATTAGTAAAAATCTTCACATATTCATTTTTATTCAAAGTTTGAAATTCTTCAAGTTTGGTACGCCATCTCTTAAAGGTCTATAGCTTTTAAGAAAGTTAGCTTAAACCTTTCACACACACGCTCTCAACCTATTGTAGACTTGCAGCGAAAAAATTGAAGGTATATATATATATTAAAATTGAGAAATTATTTGAGTATTAAAGATCAAATATTTACAGTCATACTCCTGCAATTGGAAGGGCTATTTTGTTATTGGAAAATATTGAAATGCGCGCTAGAAGCTTTATGTTTTTCATACGTTCATTAATACAGTTATTAGGTATTTAAACTTCTGGATCTTAATTAGAACAAAAGAACACGTTTTATTGAGAATAAAAAGATCACCAGTTTCCATTATGCTGAAACATAAAGCACTCATTTTTAATAGTCGCCTCATTGAAAAGTAAATTATCTTGCGATAATTAAATCATTTAAAGTGCACTCCTGTGCTCATTTTGAACTAGATACTTCAATTTACTCATGAAAAGGTGAACCAGGGCATCTTATCGAGTAAATAAGGCCTAACCTACATTTTACTTCATGGGCTAACTCTGAAAGTCACCTACTCAAGCAAAAGTAACACGCTTTCATCTCGGAAAAGAGTAGACAGTACAACAAAATGCAATTAGTAAAGGAATTATAATTGCTTTCTTCACAATCCTTTATTCGTTTTCAACAGACTATTAAGGAAGGGTACTTTTCATGCAGTTATCTGAATCTATGCACAAAGGCACTACTTTTGAATTTTCCATAAAAAGCAATAAAAAGTTTTTCCCAAACTGTGAAGTAATAATATGCTCTGAATAATTCTTTTAGATTCCTGACGGTTTAGTGTCAAGTTATTAGAGAAAATGTACATCATTAATGTAAAATGGCTAAATGCGTTAAAAGATTTCACGTTTTAATATCGGCATAGAATTTATATTTCTAAAAAAATTAAAATCTTTGAAACGCAACGAAACAATACATACTTTAGTAAAACGCTTTAAAACTGGAAAATAAATCTAGTATCAAGCTCTACCCATTTTATTGGTTTGTCGAATATTAAAACATACATAATATGCATTTGGTATCTTTATTCACTCAATAAATATTTCATAGTCTTACTTTAAGTTTCACATGTTCTAGCAAAATGTACGGTGTCCAAGTGATTATATTACAAATTTCCAGGAATGGCAGCGGAGAAAATAACATATGCAATTGAACTATTTTGGACTGCAGTGCATCTGCCTGAATATCTTTTGCTGCAGGCAATTATACTTTCCTCAACCTTATAATGGCAGAATTACTGAAGAATTTACCTTAGCAATTCGTTAACGAATGTGGTGGCTATAGGCTGATACTGCAGCACATTTTCAGGAGGAAGGGCAGATGCTATTGCAGATCTCAACCTTCAGGGTATACCAAATCAATTATTTATGACACCAAAGGACTACTTGTGACTGTTGCTGCACGAGAACTATTAAAATACAACAGGAAGCAATGCGGTGGTGCACGTTCATGCATGGCCTAGTTTGCAAAATGGCGCGAGTAATGTAAAACTCATATAATTAATATGTATAATTATCTTACAAGGCACCAAGTTATCATTGTACATTTGCACAATACAAGATTGTAAACGATACACAATTGGGGCCATTGTGACTGAAGAGTGACCTATCAGTCTCCTTAAGTAATCCTGAAATGATTACAAAGATAAGAAATTATACCATCAGCAAACGACGGAGTTGACAAAATCACAAACATCATTGTAAATTATGTCAAATACTTGAAAGCTGTATGCTGCATTGTAGCTCACTCATGTGATAATTAAGCAAATAACATTTTTGTTGACGAGGACTGCTTTAGGCGAAGTTATTTAAAGCAGTCGACTTGTTGCGCCATAATGCCGCACACGAGGAAAGAACTTGGCTATAAATTGATGCGACATACTTTATACACCCCTGAAATTGTCTTCAACATTTTTGGTTTGTAGTGTCTCGCGTATTTTTATTACATGATCCAAAGGAGAGCACATATCTGCAAAATCCCTACAAATGTCCTGTGCAACCATAAGAAATATAAGCTCCATTTCACTGCATTCTGAATGGAAGTAACTTTAATTGCGTACTTAAGAGGTTCATATTTTAGGATTTGCCTGTCCAGGTACAACGTTTTGAAAACAGATAAAAATTTAAAAAAACAATCTTGTAAATAAAGGTGACTCGGTGACCAGCACATTTTTCTTCTTTAAACAATTTTCAATCCGAAAACTTTGCTTAATAAAGAATTTGGAGTGTGGTGTGCTAGCAAAAGTAAGTAACAAAACTAACCATCGTTTTTTCCGTTTCAACTTATTATAACTTTCTTGTAGCTTAATTGAGTTTAAATGTAAGACGATGCCAGCCAAGGTGCACGGTATTTATTTTTAATATCGTTGATCAATATATATAATGCACAGTAAATTAAAAAATGGCAGTTGATTAGATTTGATACTGCACTACTCATATCAAAAGCTCAACTTAACAGAAATAATAAATATTTCTCTTTAATTTGTATCTAAATGCCAAAAGTACAGCAGAATTTATGAATTCTCGTCACAAATGTACAGTGAAATTTCACCATTCCGGTAATTGGAAAGCAGAGGCAGTGGCGAAGATGAGTTTCAAGGTGAACAAAAGCGATACATCAAAATAACAGCATTTGGAAATGTATTAGCTATATTTAGAGGGCGAACAACATATGCTGTCATTAACTAAATGCAGTGATAAAGCCTTCCCAATTGGTTCTTTATTGAATAAAGTTTCGATATAGTTAGTTGTAATGGTATGACACCGTATCAACTATTTGTTTGGGCCTCGCTTTACGCAGCAGAGATTTTGACAGTCACAACTGAGCGCGCTACAACAGTCGGCGCAAAACCGGTATCAGTAATATCGGCGATCGGCCAAAAAAAAAAAAAAAAAAAAAAAAAAAACAACCACACACACACAGAGTTTTGTCAAATGAAGCACATGCGAGAAAATAGTAGCATTAACGATTGAACGGACAGGCATAAATTTGTAGAATAGTTTTGCAGTTAAAACACTGAATATATCCAAAATGCTTTATCTTTTAAAAATGACGTTAAAATGTTCACTATTGTTGATATAGCTTTGACAAAGACTTTAGTAATCAAACAAAGCTTTTTCTGGGTTAAAATATGACATCTCCGATTTATTTCCTTGAATTTAATAACTGTTTGAAATGTTAGGAAAACTTTTCCGAAATTCTCATCAGTTTATTCCTTTTCGATAAAGTTACAATAAATGTATGTAAATCTTTGTTCTTTATTACATTTCCAAACCATGACTCAAACAGCACACTACGCGAATTCCACCACCTCCCTGATGTGGGCTGCCTCCAAAAGTGAGGTCTTAACAAACGAATGGCACTGTAAAACAATTGAAGCAATGCAGAATGATGTTCTTTTAAGTACTAAGAATGGGGGAATAGAAATAATGTCGATCACATCTCAGCTCACAAGATGTCTTATTTTACCAAATTCTCTCAGGACGCAAGATGCGTTGTGAAGGAATGTTGTTTTTTTTTTTTAATCCTACCTTTGATTTTGGCTGAAATTATGAGTTATTGATAAAACATTGGTTCTAGGGTGTATAATATGAATACCTGCATTACTGAGTTAATCGATTTTAGGGCACATAATATAGAGGCAATAAATTACTTAATACAATTGGCGGTGGAAACACGTTGACAGTTTACATTAGATCACGCACAGAGTTTATACCTATAACTAAACTCAACTGCAATGCTCTAAGCGTAACGTGCCATTATTTCAGGCTAATGATAAGGCTGACCAAGCAGAATGTCAAGTCTCTCTGACCGAAACACAGCTACCTTCAAACACAAGTAATGAGGTGCATCTTTGAGATATCCGGTCAAAATTTTCAGTTATTCTGCTACGGAGTGTCAGAAAACGCGTTTCGTTTGGGAAATTCGTTTGTTCAGCATTAAAAACGGGCGTTAAACACTACTCAAAAAAAAAAAAAAAAAAAAATTCGTTTGTACTATTGCTATGGCGTTTTTATAACTTACAGGTGCCGTTGAAGTTTAGCAAGCAGCCCAATTTCACATTTGTGGGGCGTCAGAACGATATACACACATAAAATAAGTACGAAGCAAATGAAAGTGTTTTTTATTTTTCTTCGCTTACGATTGGCAGAGGAATTCAGTTCCCTTTCCAACGCACTTAAACCAAGGTGCATTGACGTAATGGGTAAGGCAGTGTCAACAAAGTGGCTGCCTTAAGGGAGAATACCGCAGAGAAACAAACAAATTTTATTAGATTCAGACAGTGGAAAAGGGGTCAACATTTATAATATCCTCGTTACGGATGACAATTACATTAAGGGAATGAAAGTCTGTAATTTTCGGATGCGAAACATGTCCAACATCCTCTTCGTTTTACTGAAAGTCCCGTAGACAAAACGCACCGAGTTTCTGTGATCCTTGTTTTCGGGTCTGTATAATGGGAGATTGAGTATACGCTTAACAGAAAATATCATTTGCCATTGCATTTGACACAAGGCAAGTGATAAAAATACTTCCC
Source organism: Metallyticus violacea (assembly GCA_030762175.1). Taxonomy (NCBI): domain Eukaryota; kingdom Metazoa; phylum Arthropoda; class Insecta; order Mantodea; family Metallyticidae; genus Metallyticus; species Metallyticus violacea. The sequence continues at coordinate 11,966,583 of CM060846.1, forward strand.
GATTTGGGATGCGAGTCAAGTACACTAGCAACTTTTTCGGGCAATTTCATTTCTCCCTGCCATTATGAACTGCAATTGAGCCTCTTGACTCAAAGCTGACTTGTACAATTTTCAAATTCCATTTCTTATATTTAAATAGTACAACAGGAACGGGACATACTTTTGAAATAATAATAATAATAATAATAATAATAAGAAGAAGAAGAAGAAGAAGAAGAAGAAGAAGAAGAAGAAGAAGTGTGCTATATAAAACTTGACTGGAAAAACAAATGTGCCCACAGAGCAGTGAAGGCTATATGGGACTAAAAAGAATGGAACATTGGATACAAATAGCATTTTGGGTATTTTTATAAATCTGAAATGTCACTATTTGCAACTAGAAGTTTAAGAATGAGAAATAAGTAATGGAGCTAAATAAAGGAAAAGGGGAAGTGAATAAATTAAAACAATAATTGATAAACCTCGGAAACTACCATACACGAGTCTGCGTTCAGCAATATATCGAACTTTCAAACTTTGTAGTGTAGATAGGAAATCTCAAAGTACTTCTTTACCCACCCTTTAAGAAATTAAAACATTATTTCCTTATTATAGATTAATACCCAGTAAGTACACGAGTTTAAAAATACCTAAAACCTAATTTATTTCTTTTTCCTGCACATCTTTAAGTAAATTCAACTTAATGGGCGGCGTTATTAATGAAGAATAAAACAATAATAACATTTTACATTCTAGATTCGTTACTTTGTTTGACAATGCCTATCAAGCTTGTGCACTTATTATTGCTATTTTCACTGATCATGTGAAGTTTATTTTCCTTTCTTACCTTGTCCTTATGATTGTCACCTTATATTGCCTATAAATTTGTCTAGCATTCTAAAAAAGTTCTTGTTCATGTTCTCCCATGCTTACAAGCATTTGAAAAATACAGTGCAACTGCGGTGACATTTTTGTTGCTTTAGTTTTAGTGGATCGCAAATAAGAACCAAATATAAATTTAAGTTTCTAAAATAGACCATTCATTTCCATTAATACATGATGATATGAAAGATATTTGTTGTAAGTCACCAACACAGGTAGATAACATCCGTTTAAAAAAAAATCCTCAACTTTTGCAAAAAGAAAGGATATATGATTGGAAAGCTCCGGGCTCAATATCAGTTTCGGGAAACGAATTTCTTTCGTCAATGTTTTTCTTGCTCCGATATGCAGATTGTTCTCACATATCGTCATCAATGTTTTCAGCAAAGTGTAGTGTTTGCTAAATAATTAGTAGAATATGTGTTCAGCATTCGGCGGCAGTGCACATAATTATTTTTTCTGTGCACGGTTAGGCATTTATATATGGGAGAACGAAATGTATGCATAATTGCAAATAAAAACGATTTTATATACATGCCCAATTTCAGAAAAATACACTAAATTCCTATTTTTTTCTAGAACATATCAACCCCTGAGATTCAATTACACATTTAAAGTACTTATATTGAAATAAAGTGTTGTAATGCCCGTTTTGCTAATATGAAGAAGCGCATTATACCTGAGCTAAAATGATAAATTAAAGAAGGAATTTTGAAAAGGAAGCAATCCAGACTTAATCTTACAGTACTTCCCTGACATTTGGCAGATGAGAACTGAGATGAACCTGGAAAAAACCTTAGTCAAGCAGGGAAGATGGTTCCAGCGGGAACCGAACTGCAAACCTCTCATTCAGGTGACTGTGCCTTAGCGACTCCGCCACATTAGTTCATCGGCTACTATTAGAATCAAGGCCACATCTCTATTTGTTTTATAAATTGCATTGGAGTAAGAAATTGGTACAAAGAGATGAGGTCTCTATCATAAATAGCGCCATGGAAATACACGCGTTTACTAACTCTCGGTTGTGTCTTGCTTTCTAGACTTGTACTGAATATTATTACATTTTCATTACGTTTCTTTATAGGATTGTTCTCCATCAATGAAGAGAGCATTCGCTATATTACCAATGAAAAAGTACATACATTTTGAAAGAGGTATTATCGTGACTAATATTGCCAATATGATAAACTTCTAGAATAACATTTCTAATGGAAAAAATGGGGAAAATTGTCAAAGCCAATTGTTTCCAAAACCACTCAAACTAGTAGATTTTCACTTACGCTCTTTTATACTTTTTCGCCAATATAATGATATGTGAATATTCAATATTTTAAAGGAAAAATACTCTCAAATACTAATACAGTATTTTGCCAACGATTTACACTAAGCAACCATTGTAACAGCATTATTGAACCTCTGATAATAGTTATAGATGACAGCAATTGTTTTTGTTGATTTTCTTTACCAGGTATATGTTAGGTAAAATTATGTTTTAGTATTTAATATAGACTTCGTCGGAAATAGACAAGTCCAAAATATTCTTGAAAAAATTATTCTTCTAAAACATGGGTTCTATAAGGGAATATTTTAAAATTTCAAAACAATTGTGTATTCCTAGAAATATATACATTTTTGTTTTCTCACTGTAAAATTTATTTTATGAAAATTGTCTATTTGAAATACGAGAGTTAATAAAAAGCGATAGCAAAAGAAAATAAATTCAGCAGTAGGCACTCAGAAAAATGTAGAAGTTATTCGTTTTATCACTAGAAGAAAAATCGGAAGAACTTCAGGCAAAATAAATACTGGAGACTTATTGCAACATTTCAACATTTCTGGCCTTAACTATAAATACATAAACAAGCAGAATGTTCATCGTACGTTTGTTGATTATAGTTCCTGGCCTCCTGGAGGTGTTGAACGGAAAATGTCGCTGCTTCAAGTTCATGGGCGGCACCTTGCACTGAACTTTTATGAATGACAGAAGTTTCAGAACAACGCATGCTCATTGCTCCAGTGGTCGACCTCCTTTTCCTGTTAGTCTTATTGCTGTTTGATCGAAACTTTACCTCAGTTCCCCTTACGTTACATACTGAAAACTTCCCCATTATCTCTTCTTTCCTTTAGTGTAAATGCTTCCCTGTTTAATGGGTGGGGTATACGCGGCAAGTCTACAGAGATAGACGAAAGAGGAAGTAAAATAAGAAATGATTGAACTTCGCTTAATTTCTGTAAGTATGGCGAAGAGAGCAAAATGTTACGGCAGTATAACCAAACTGTACTCCAGAGTACAGTTTTTAGAAAATCTTCTCAGCACTTGATTTAGTTCTCTGGGCGCTTTCGTCAGGCTTTAAAGCATTTCAACTGGCCAAAAATCAGGATGGTGTTGGAAAAGAGGAAAATACAGTTTGCTGTTAAACAGTCCAGTGATTTCCCCACTTTGGCACGGAAAATGCTTAATTTCGTAGTGTTACACTAACAATCCTACTATAATTATGTAGGCAACAAACAAGGGGGGGGGGCGAATATCCGTAAAAAAGGTACGTTCCTTCTGTACACCAAACAGAAATTTGCAATAAACAACGGCACTGTAGCATGACGTAATAATTTCGCAAGTTCAGCACCAGGAACGGACCAACTAAAGCAAGCTCTGGGGCAGGTTCTTGGAAGTCTGGATGGTAGCTCGTAAAAAGTTAACACTTAGCAACGATCGCCTAACGAGACGCGAGACCCATTTTAGAATACAACAAATGTTATAAATACTTTAAGCATTGTTAAATGAAGCATGTATGGACTGAGGGGAGAAAATGGAAGCTTACCTTCATTCAGGTGCTCTTGATGTCAATAGTGGAATGAAGCACATGGCTCGTGATCACCTTATTAATTATTACTAGTACTGATATGCTAACAACAAAGCTGACACATGCACACAGTCAGTCTCTTGTATCCACTGGAACCTACCCGATCGTCATCACTCGCGCCAGCCACATAACGGAAACCTTTGCGACCGACAGCTACTACTTAGCACAGTGTCACGTACAAATGACCTACCTACAGAGGTCTACGACTTATGTGACATCGACATGAAATGTAAAGTGTTACATACTCCGAATTATGTCAGATAATTTATTTTAAAAGTGATCGAATCACTGCCTTACAAATTGCATAGTTTGGATATTACGCCGAAAATTACGAGCCCTTTAAAAGACGCGTAAAATTATAACCTCTTGTTAAAGTAAAGTGTTAAAACAATAGGAAAACATACAGAGCCTAAACGCGTTACGCGCTACAAAGGGGTTAGGCTATCATATTGGATATCTTTACGAGCGTGTTAACGTGCAAAAATGGAAATGTACCTGCGAATTTGTCGAAAATAGCTTCGTTCTTTAATCCCTGTTCAAAGTTGGTCGGCAAGTGTAATGCTGAGCAGCCTTGACCGCTACACAACTGCTGGAGTCGTTGATGAGCGAGACCCCGTAAAAGCAACTTCTCCGTTCTTCTTCGCACACTCGCAACAGACTACTAACACTGTGGAGGTTCTTCTGGTTGCGATCTTGACTAGTGCGGTGAGCTGGCAACCAATCGCCAGTCGAGACTGGTGCTCCAGGCAGGTGGATCGAGCACTGTGATGGAAATGAGGGGAGCAAGACGAAACGGTGGATTATTACGGGAGGGAAGAAAGAATTTCAGAAGGAAAGCGACGGCTAGAGATGGTGGGAGCGCAAAGAAACGCAACAAGGGTGAAAGAGATGGAAGAGGGCAACGACACGGCTGGCGTAACGCTGTCCCGTCGGCTGGAATGTATGATTTCGGACAGTTGATCGCGATGAAAGAAGCGCAAATGTCCGTAAAACTATTACGTTTTTATGAGATCGTAAAGGCTGACCTCGCGGTTCTCGAGCCTGCAACAACTTGATGTCTGATTTGCAACGTGAACTATGCCGCTGAATGAGCCCTTTTCGAAAAGTCTTGAAGCATGCTGTATTTTTACTTTCATTTTTTTTTTTTATTTCTGTGAGCTGGCAGCACGCACCGAGAGCTTAATACATATTTAATTTAAGACAAGGGCATGAACTTTTAGAATTACACTACTTGCAGTTAATTGCGACTTCGTTAGGCCGCATACTGTGAATTTAATTCCTTGCTCAAGTGGGCGTTTTCCTGAGGGTTTGTTTTACTTAGAAATAATTTTCATATTTTTCTGCCAGAATTATTCAAATGTTCCACAGATATGTAAAAGCATTATATAAGCAGTTCTGAATATAGTATTTCCTTGTACAGAAAACATTAAATAAATAAATAATTTGTAATAATACATGGAATTCAGTAGAAATGATTTATCTAAAAGTAGTTAAGAGTTCATCCTTAGAAGTAATTTAAATATTCCTTATATATATAATGTAACAAATTAGCAGTAATTATAATAGTAGAAAAGGATAAAACACTTACGATCTTAAGTGTGACTTTATCTTAGTGTTTTATCCTTTTCTACTTTTATAATTACTGTTACCTTGTTACATTGTTAATAGTGTTTCTTTATTTTTATTTTATTTTAAATACACACATACGTATGTTATATAGCAGAATTTAATTCAACATTTTAGATTTTGAAATTTCAATATAGGTTTTCTTAACATTTGGGCTTCTTACATTGTTAGCATCCATCCTTAGTAGAGTAACGAATTTATTATGCAAAATAAACGAATATAAAATTCACAAAGTCTTTAAATAAATAAAGAAAATGTCAATGAAATGCAGAAAATTAGGGATTTTGAAAATGCACAAGTGATTTGTAGTGCCAAATAGAGTATATTATTTTACAAGAATCACTTAAAATAAACAAAAGCGTTCAGAAACCTTTATAAAAACGACTACAGTAACAAATAACATATTTTCAGGTGTAAACGACTTTCTGTGGAAAAATAAAGTCAGAAAAAAATAGCAACTCAAAATATGGATATCCTTCCTATTTCTGTGACGGTCCATTGTACTTTTTTATGTTCAAAACACACAAACCGGACAAATAAGTCACATACTATAATACTCCTTTAAATGGGTGTTTCTTAAGCAATGAAAAGCTTTATATAATATAAATAGGTAAACCACTAAGAACGGAACGCATATTCCCAAAGTTGATTAACTACAAGAAACAACGCATTAACAATAACAAAAAACACTGAAAAAGCATATTATGTGCAAGAATAAACATTGTAGTACATATAAATGTTGAACCATTGTATTGAATTATAATTTAAAAGAATAAGCGTATGATTGACCAATTAACTACATAAACAGGTGCATGGTATCTGCATCATTTGCTTACATTTGGAGACAATTGAATGAAAACAACTAGCCTTTATCGAAGTGAATTCACGATTCACCCGCGATATTTTTTGGCATTGTAGATTCAATTCTCTGTGACACTTCAAAGAAACAACTCTCAATACATTTATTTGGCTGAGTAAGATTAAATTATTTTGCTGCGTGTGCAAAACGGACAAATGTGTTAAAATGTTAATGCCTAATCTATGAATCTGGGTCGTAATAATATGCTTTCTATGAAAAACGGTGTAATTATTTAAGTATAAGTAATCATTTAGTACCAGTGTTTTGTAACATCTTCAGTCCGAGAATATCTTCAAGTTTAGGAGTTAGAAGTGAGTGTTCTAGAATTTGACTAACTTTCTTGACTTTCTAATCAAAGGTAAAAAATTTTTTTAGAGAAGGAGAGTGGTTTAGAGCAAGAAAGATTATGGAAGCGGATATCCGAAACGTTCTGGGGCATTAGAAGTTACCTGACCAAGGTGCGACACGTCGACCTGTCTTTTCTTCTTATGTATGCCAAGAGGTGCGTTGTATTACGGTAAATGTGAATTTCGTATTATTCTGAACTTGGTTGCTTTTAGGTACATGCACTAGCTCATAAACATACAAAAGAATTGAACTTTTATCAGTAATCTGAAACTAGAGTATTGTTCACCTTTGTCATTAATTCAGAGTCAGCGAGTTTTAATGCTCATCCCCACATCCCTTGCATATCTGGGGGAGTTTGGGACGGAACTTGCATCAGGTTGTGTTTAAATTGTTTCCTAAATTTCTCAACACCACGACTACAATCAATGACGACTGTACCACTCTGTACTATTTCTTGATGACGTATGAGCGCATTTTCACTTAACGGTTCCGTAAATAAACGAAACATGTCTTGAATCCCAGAGTGCTACATAAGTGAAGTGACAACGTTGAGCATTTCTTTGAGAATTGTGACCATGAAACTGCTACCTTCACATATGAATGTGATGTAGCCATGCTTCATACTCCACACAATAAAATATGCAATTGCAACAAAATTTACTTCGGAATCAGCATCTATTTTGATTAACAGGATTTCCTGTGTATTGAATCCGATGGTGTTTCATTTTTTGAGATGTAAAATTTCATTATTTACCGTATTTCTCTCTAGTTACTTAGAAAGTTATAGCAAACTCTGATGTGGCAGTCTGCTTTGGGCATTGTGTAAATGATGCCAATGAAAAGGAAGTTAAACACCATTGTGCATATTATTGTTTTTTTATATGAAGAAGAAACAGTTGTTTTGTCATCAAAACTTAAGAATTGAAGGCTAGGTTATGTTCTACCAATATCCTATGCACATTGCTTCCATCTTGAGGGCAATGAAATAGTTAGTAGCTTAACGCACTGCAAGTCCGGCTATTAGAAAAACTAGTCATTTTATTTCTTTGGGCCGAACTATAACCCCAGCCAGGCAGTTTACCTCTAGGTAGATTCATAACTGACATACCTGTGATGGTTATACAACTAGCAGTAACATTCCTTATTTTTGGGTAATACGAAAGCGTTTTTCTTTTCCAACGTTTTAACTCTCTAGTGTAAAAATTGTAATAAAATGGAAGAGATTAGAAAGAAGCAGTCACATTATCAAACCACGAGTTCACAATAGTTAAAACATGGACTGCTGCACTGAAAGTTCTGTATTCTGTATTCTGTATTACTTGCGCTTGAATGTTTTAACTGTTATTATAATGATTTCTTTAAAACTGAAGATTCCTTATTCACTGAGAAAATGGGGGGAGCAGTGTCTCTAAGTACGACTACCCAAGACTGTGGTTGGGTTTGCATTCACGACCTTGTAGTTGCCAAATAATACAGTGAGGTTATTTCCATTACTGACTGCCTGCTTTCTACACCCGTCGCAATCGGGAAAAGAGAGATTGAGTCGCCGGGCGAAATGTTAGTATTTATATTTTACTGAAAGCATAAAATGCATGCAAAGCATGTAAAACTGATAATAACCATGATGATAATAATAAGAATAAGCAATAAACTGTTTTATAACAGATGTTGCAAATGATGCCCCTCAGAGGCAGTACATTGCCATTTTCTTGCGAATTGCCTCCCTCTTTTATGCAAGAATTCGTTTTCACATATGTATGAAACTCGTTTTTCAAGACTATGTTTGTGCAGTGACATATATTGTACGAAGAATAATTAACACACAATTTACACACACTGAAAGCATTAAGCAACACACGAAAGTACTATCACTCGCTGGCAAAGCATCTCTCAAATTATTACGAAATGCTACCTGTACATGCATTAACCGGATTGACAAGTGGCTTCTTGCAGTACGCAGCCGAGATCTGTCGATCCCTAACTCAAATAACCTCACTATGTAAATCTGGTGAAAGTGTCAATACGCTTAATGCAATGAATAATATACACACATCTAAATATCCCAGTGTCTGTTTCGGTCTCACTATTTTGTCATAAAATGATAGACGTAAACATTACAATTGAAATGTTATTCATTATAAACTGTGATAAATTTGAACCTGAGACATAATTTTAAAATATAAGTAGATGACCATTTAATTAACACGATAAAAATTAAGGAACGGATAGAACATTCCCAATATTATAATGCAATGCTATCAAATTTGGAAGAAATTGGAACATATTGCCCAAGTTTATCAAACAGCTCATAAAAGAATACATAACGCATTACAGAAGCATCGGTATATAATTAGAGAAAGATATGAGGATTAATCATAATTATGAATGAAAAATGACACATTAAATGATCGGTAGCTAATTATGGAAACGCCCTGCCTTAGCATTTTAACATCGCTTTACAATTTAAAATCACAGGACTAAGAACATATTTAAGCAGTATGGTTAACTGTGCCTAACCTTAGAAAAAAGGAAAAGAACCCTTGCTTTACATGGGCGGGAAAAGCTTTTGAAACGCAGCTATTACCTACTGTTGTCAATGGCCAGACTTTAGGTAGACGGCAGAGATTCGAGCAGGAGAAGGAAGGAACCTTCAAGAACAAGGAGATAAAAAATGTAACCCAACCTAAGTCAACCCGCGACGGAATAGCACGCATAGCTCCCTCAAGCGATAAGCTAGTTCCTTCTCGCTCTTCACATTGTTATTACGTTTAAACGCGAGTGTGTTTTATTGTCTAATACGCTAAGCCAACACCCAGTGGAACGTATGCTGGAGATTTTAATGAGCGAGTGGAACTGAAACCTAAACTACAGTTGAGCAAATGTTAAATGTTATTTTTTTATTTAAAAAGGGTTCCTATAAAATGTCTATTAAATTGCATAGCAGTTTTGTCTTGTTGGCCATTTTAGGTGATTAATTCAAAACTGTCATTTTTCTTACACTCAACGAAACACTTGAATAATGAAATTTTGACAATAGTGTACTTCACATTAAAGAGACAACTGTATGATTAACCAAGTTTTGTAACTATGTATTAGGCTAAGAGGTTCCTGCTCCTTTTAATCAAATTAAAAACGCAGAATGTACAATGAAAAAAGATTCTAAGATTTATCTAAGTTACTTTACAGAAATATGAAAAGCCTTGCTCCATGACACATAATAAATATCGGAACATTTTATAAGCCAACATTTTATCTTGAGAAGGAAACAAGTTTGTGAAAATATAAACGCCTCTTATTAGCAGCAGAACCAGCACGAAACAAATTTCACTCCGTTCATTGTCTTGGTAAGTGTTCGGTCCATATCCCTGTGAATATTGTAATGTGCTTTCCAATCTTCTCTAAAATAAGTGAGAATATCATCTTGACGTGAAGGTTTCTAATAATACCTGATCGGTTTAATGCTACAATTTCCAAAATTAAAATGAGGATGCAAACATGGTAAAGGGCCGATCCCAGAAGAAAAGTCGTCCTTCTGTCAGTCACAGGCCTCGTGAGGCGTCTGAACAATGAAATATTTTTCTTTGGAGAATCTCAATGATGGGTTCATTAGAAAAGATGCATGTGCATTGAACGATTCAAACCCGTAAAAAGCATTTACCTTCTCCCAGCCCTTTTCTCTAACTCCTTATACTCTTATTTCATGCTTAAAATCTACTTCTTTGTTCCTAGTGGTGAAGTGGTAACCATGCTTGGCCCGTAAACCCAAGATCACGGGTTCAATCCCTGTCAGGGTCGGTGGAATTTTTTCGGGCGTAAAAATTCTAAGTATTGTTTCCTTTGGAAGGGAAGTAAAGAAGTGGGTCCCGTGTCGTAGATTTACGGCACGTAAAAGAACCGCAAGTCTGAAAGAAGAAGTGTTGGAGCAAAATTTATCGGCCGTTTCACGCTCTGAATTGAATGGGACGCTGATGACCTGAGATGTTAAAGAGCGTCCGCAAATAAAACAAATCAACAAATACAATCTTCAGTTTTTTGAGTGTGTCAAAATTCCTAATTTTGTTTTCTTCAGTTTTGCAAACATAGTTGCTAAATTTAGTAATCCGCCTTCGGCTGCTATTAACATTCTTTTGTTACTGTTTACAGTTGCACCACATCCATTTTCCCTTGAATGTATTCGCAGTAATGCGGAACCGTAACCATTTTTATTCACTTTTTCTTAGGTTCACACCAAGATATTTTTCAATTTCTAAAACATGCACAGTTTGCAAAATTAAACGAAAAATAGGTTAAATTTTAGTAAATTAATATAATCATAGTAATTTTTACGTCTACTAAACATAAAATAAATTGTATATATATAAAATAGAAAGTCGATGCAAAACAAAAACTTTTAAAATATAAATATGTAAAGGTACATAGACCGTCCTGAGAACTATCTTGCCAGTAAAAAAATGTTCATTAGGAATGCAGTGCAGAGCCCGGTAACCTTATGAGATAACAGCAAGGTTCCAAAACTGCATTAAAGCGTATCTGTTTATTGCGTTGGTGAATATTTTCACGAATTTTAATGTAATTGTTAAAATGTTTCCGTTATTCACACTACATGTCATGTTTCATCTTTTCTGGGAAAACATTCTGCAGTAACTTCCCGTTGCTGTTTGCAATGATGATGGAGCAATGGAGGAATGAGTATGAGAATAAGGGGAAACCTGAGTACCTGAAGCAAATCTTCCCATGCGCCGCTTCGTCCGCCACAAATCCTACTTACTGTCGCTGGAGTCAAACCCGAGGGTAGGCGGCGGTGTAACCACTCTGCCATTGCACCGTCGCCCGTACATTCATTCCATAAATTTTATGTACTCTTTTATAACACAAGCGAAGTAATATATATATTCAATTTGGCAATTTGCACGTTCAAAAGGTTTAATATATATCAATTTAATTTAGTCTAACCTTAATATGAAAAACTTAACTTCCACGTTGAATAAATTATTTTCCTTTACATAGTATATAAAATACTACTTATATACATGGTTCAAGAGACTGCTAGGAGTGGTGCCTAATATGACAGCTAGCCAAACACGTATCACATGTGCACTGGTCTTATCTCGCAACTTCGAAGAAATCCTGCAAAAGAACGCCGTTATATGCATTCTTAACCCTGGTGGCAACACTGTCGTATTCCGGTATATCATTGTCTCAAGAATCCTTTGTTCATTCCGTTGTACAGCACCACTGAGCCGATTCTATATTTTAAAACTGTATCTTCAACATTTGCATTAGATTCTGTTCGGAAAACAAGTTTTACAGCTCTTTTAGATTAGTATTCCTAAATCCTCTAAGTTTTAAAAGTAAATTATTGCTTTTTCAATTATTTCTAAAGCTGTATATTCATTTTTGCTTAGAAATGGTTAGTTCTGTTTTCATATCTATCTTTTCTGTACAGTGAACAAAAATTGTATTTTAAGGTATATCATTTCTCAAGTATCTGAACCAAAGGATATCACCTTGTAAAGCATTGAAAGTATCCTTTCTTTCACTTTTCTTACAATTGCTGAGTATGTAAGTCAGAGGTTTTAGCATACTTGTAAGGTGTCCTTAAAAATAAGTTGTTTCTTTAAGAGGTCATAGTTACTTATTATTTAAAAAAAATATCGACAGATTCAGTTGGAATCTGAAATCATCCAAAAACAATGATATCGTTATTTGATACAAACATGCAAACTGAAGTATTTAAGATGAGAAAAGCTAACCACTTTTCATAATTGCAAAGATGGCGATTTAGTTAAAATATCGAAGTTGTTCCTAGCAACCATGTATAGATTTACTTTCTATAAATGATCTATTTTCTAATTGAGACTTTGTTTCTTGTTGGTACTACAGTTCTGAATCAGCCTTGGCCTACTGCAGTGACCTCTGCTTCCTTTACCTCCGTCTCACGACTTCATTGATAAAGGGCAGTATTGCAGAGGGCATGTAAACGCAGATCGAAGAACCCCACCTCTACATCAGGAAGCTCCCCTTCAACTCAGGGCGTGAAACAGCCGATAAATTTTGCTCAGAGGACTCTCTTTCAGGCTTGAGGTTCTTTTTCGTGCCGTAAATGTACGACACGGGACCCACGGCTTCACTTCCTTTCCGAAGGAAGCCAGACTTAGGATTTTTACGCCCGAAAAAATCCATCGGTCCTGGCCGGGTTCGAACCCACGTTCTTGGGTGTAGGAGGCAAGTATGGTAACCACTACACCACCAGGACCGACATATTAACAGTTGTGTATTGTTTATTTGTTAATATAATTTAAAATATACATATAGTACACATTAAAAATTTAATGTTCAAGCAGTTAGTATTATTTGTATCCCGCTGTTACCTTTTATTTTTAGAATTGTCTGTATATATTTTGTGTAAATAAAATTGTTTGCTTTAAGTAGCACTAAGCACATGAATGTCAATAAAAGTGCACTTGGAATATAATTTAAAGCGTATTTAAACAAAGAAAACGTTATAAATTGTTCAATATTAATGCAAATTGGCAAGCCATAAGTTACTTAAAACACAAGAATTCTTAATGTTTTTCATGTAGTTTAAGAAGATGAAAGCAAAAATGAATATATTTATTGTATAACTTATATTCATGTAATAATTTGTACATATAATATCGTAGTTCTAAACTACATGTTCACATGCCATTCCCTGTTTCGAAAGCGATATAATAGTCATACTAGACCACTGGAGTCCACAACATACAGGATATTACCTCTTGCAGCTTCGAGGGATCAATAATACGTAGTCAATTGTATTTCACACTTAAGTTAACTGTACCTCTCCAGCATTTGCCATTTTATGAGGACTGGGGAAAACCTGGAAAAAACCTCAGTCAAGGAAGACGGTCTTGGTGAAAATCTAACCCCAGACCTCCAACTCACGAGTCCGCGCCTTAACGACTTCAGCCACCCCGGTGGTGCTTATGGTGTTATATCAAAAGATGTATAAAGAAAAGGTTTGCATATTGTTCATAATCAATAATATTTAAATTCAAAATAAGCTCCAGTTGTGGGAAAAAAAAAAAAAAAAAAAAAAAAAACTTAATGCTTTAATGTAAACAATGGCAGATGGCATCATTTTCACGTCAATATCTCACCTCGGTTACGCTGTTTGAAGTTGATTGGCACATCTGGTGTATATTTTATCTAAGTCATAAAAATCCGAATCTCTGCTAAGAATTTACTACGGGAGGTCAAATTAAAGAAACAACATTGTGAATCTGACACTTGCCGCAGATGCCAAAATTTGGGTTTTCATTTCTCTGCCATCTGTGGTCGTGGCACCATTTGGAATGTACATTCTAGTAGGCCGCGGTTTTCAAGTTCACTGTTTAAAAATGTCAGTGACCATTATTTACATCCGAACGACTCCAGCTATGCACTTAATTTCAACAATGTCTAGGCAAATTAACTTAAAATGTTAAAATAGACTTTAAAACGGCATACTGAATACACCATACAAACATGTATTGCTAGTAGCAGGAGTAGAGCGATACACGCAATAGTTGATAAACATTTTATCAGGTACATTCTTGTGAAACATTCTTTATTGTGCATATTAAATAAAAGTTCATAGGAGTTGATTTGTATTCCTATACTGATAATGTAATAACCTTTTCTTTGTAAGAGTAATACTTCTACTATAGTACACAATACACAAAGGGGTGTTATGTTTTAGGAAAACCAATTGTTACAAAAACCCGTAATAATTTTCAAACTTCTTCGTTCAGCTGTTAAAAAAACTGCAGTACATTCATTATACTTTTACAAATTAACATGTAACATTTTTGACACTCCGGGGCACAGTCTAATCCTGGTGCGACAGTTACTAGATTGAAAGGAGGTATTTCCCCCAAAATAGTGTCCATCATAAAATATTCAATAGTTAAGCAGTTGGAATCGGGGTGCTAATATGGACTTCAACAAAACCAAAAGCATATTAGTGGGCCGAAATTCCCCTAAATGTAACATTTAATTTAAACAGAAGGAAATTAAATTTCTCAACCCCACTTGCTTGAGGGATTAAGCCAGATGCAGCACACTGCTACACATGATTCTGAAGGAAAATTCTGAAATTTCGTCGAGATGAGTTGAACACTAGAAGCACAACTTGAGTTTTCATGTGTTAAGGGGATAGTAGCCTATTAAAAGAAAACATTATCGTGTCTTCTGCCCCAAATTGAAAGAAATCTAAAAGAACGACTCGTCTTTGCTGAAGCTGTTTCGTATTCTTCTCGAGCAACTAATATTCTGATTCATTTTCTTGCTCTGCTAATGTAATTTTAACTGTGCACGGCGATATAGATTATAGTGTTTTCCTTGCTTTGCGCAGCATTATAGATACTTAAATCTTGAGAGATATCACTAAAGTCACTTGAGTTTTCCACTTAGTGGGTAGGAGCCTTTCGGGAGCAAACAGTGCTATCAGTTGCTCTGTTTAGCGCGAAGGGGTCGTGACCAGCTATTTGCACCACTTGCAGTGTTAACGCTAGAGTGCAGAAGCGGTCACCACAATTAGTACTGCGTAACATCCAGATCGATGCATTCACACTTGGCAACATTTAAACGCTACACTCAAGGCTCGTGCGCGTGTCCCGAATTTTTCAAAATAGCAGTCTTCTACATTGATGTTACCCCAATTTTGAAATCATTACTTGAAGTACTTCAAGGGATTGAAGAGGTTTGCTATTCAGAATATATTATAGAGCTTCTAATGCTAAATTGTCAGATGACCTTTACAAATGTTGACACCCGTGTCCAATTGTAAGGTTGGACAATATTCTTATTCATTGCTATGAAATTCATTTAATATTAACGATTAGTTTTTGTGCATCGCACGCTTCTTGCAATACCTTTTTCATATCTACATTTTCAATTAGCATACTATATTCGCGTTTATCTGAGATACCCCACAGCCTTTGCAATTAAGGCATTGCATCTGAAGTTAAAAACATGTTAATCACAAGTTGTACATATTTTATAATCTTTTTTATTAAAAGAATGATCAAATTAATTTTTTTTTTTTTTTTTCGAAATAACGCCTTCAGTTTTCAGTTTAGAGAATGCATTTTTTCCCCCGTTATTCTCCCGGAAACGCAAGGTCAGGTTGTACCAGTGTGTTTAAACTTAATATACCTTCTATTACTCAAGGGGAGATGATAAATTTAAAACTCAAAAAAACGGCAGTAGTGGACAGAAACAGGAAGGTGTTCGTTCTTATACAGAACCCTCGACGGTGGAAATAATTTACCAGCAGCAGTCTTTGAGTGATATCTTCTAATACCTAAAAACATTTAAGAGCAACATACATACCTAAATACTATAGTTCATAAATTGGCCATTGCATTTGACATGTATTTGATTAGGTTTATATGTTTTAATTAGGTTGAAATGACTTTAATTAAGTTGAAATGCATTTAATTAAATTTACATATATTTCATTCATTTGAAATATATAAAATTAAATTTTAAAGATATTTAATTACGTTGAAGTATATTAAATTAAGTTGACATGTATTTAATTAGGTATAAATACATTTAATTAGGTTCTAATTTATTTAATTCAATTGAAATATATTTAATTGGGTTGAGTTGTATTCAATTGTGTTGATATGATTGATTAAGTTATTAGATATTGAATTAGATTCACCTGTATTAAAATTATGTTGATATGTATTTAATTATTTTGATTATTCATAAATTATTAACGTGTATGTGTATAATTAGATACACATGTATTTAATTACGTTGAAATGTATTTTATTCCTTTGAAATGCATTTAAATAGTTTGGTATGTATTTCATTATGTTAGTATATGTTATATTATTATGGCATTTATTTATTAATTTAACACATATTTAATTAGGTTGACATGCATTAAAGTATGTAAATATGTATTAAACTAAGTTAATTGACTGTATTGCATTCTGTATTTCTTAATTGAGATAATTTACATGTTTTAAAATAATTTGAATTGCCTGCAATTAAGTTCCCATATATTTTAATTACAGGTTCCCATATATTTCATTGGGTAGATAATTACATAAGTATTTAGATTAGATGTGGAAAAAGTATAATTACTTTATATAAACATTGTTATTTCATTATTTTTTCCTTGCCACCATTTAAGCCTAAATGCAGAGTAAATAAATAAAGACATTGCCTTTGATAGGAATGCCAACTTCCTTATGTTTAAATTCTACATTGCTCTGAAAACTAAGAGAAATGTAGTTTTTAAAAATATTGGTATTCAGCTCATAATACAAACCTAATTTTCTAAATTGATGTCTTTAGATATTTTCTGTGAGAAAATCTAACAGATGTACACGTCAATATTGTTGTGGTAAACAGTAATCATTTTGAAGAGAATTTGTGAGAAGAGCAATGTTTGCTAAATATTTCTTTTGAAGAAGCGCATTTGGTTGGAACACAATTTTAACTTCATCATTCTGTTAATTTCAAATAAAATATTACACTAAAATTGATGTGTTAGCCTTGCAATTGCAGTTTTAACATTTTAGATTGCAATTTTCATCTTTAGCACACCTGCACGTGTTAATAGTTAACCTGAATGGCAAAGTTCAAAATGATGATATCATTTACACTAAAAATATTCATTTTCTATGGCCAAAACCAATTTATAGGTTTACAAATATAAAATGTGTGCTGATATCCACAACTGTGCATGATCTAAGTTTGTGTGCAACTCTTCTATATGAAATTTAGGCGATAATGGTAAGAGGCTACCTGCATGAAATTCTCCACACAGCGTTTCCGTCTGTTAATTCAAAGTTGAACGCATTAAAAGAAAGAAATATTTTCACGAAGAGCAGAAATCTGAGTAAAGTGCATAGACAAGCGGAAGGATGGCAGGTGGCGCAATGTTCCCTTTGTCAGCCTGGTATTGACTACTTACTGATTGTGAGACCAAGCAAGTTCACCACAAATTTCCACGCATTTTACGCCCTCCAAATGCATATACTTGTGTTGCAGGGTCTAAAGTGCCAGGGCCAGGTGAGACGATGTGTAGGTTTCTTCCCCTGCGCATGCGACTCTTCTAAACGGTGAGAGGGAGAATGTGCGAGTGTCTATTTCGGGACCCATCATCGTTCGTGCTTTACCACCCCATCTCTTGCTCCCATTGGAGTTGTAGGTACCTGCAAGGCTCAAGTGCTGAAATGTTCTCCTTCGTTTCTAACAATTCCAATAATTATGAGAGTGAAAATTGAAAGCAAGTTGAATTTGTAAAATGCACTGGAGGCGATATTGACTGATAGTAGCAAATGACTGTCACATATTTAACATTTTTAAATAGCAGTTAACCCTTTTTCTAGGTTTTAATGAAGCAAATCTGTCAGATCTCATTTCATTTGTTTATGCTTATTATGCCACTTCTGATCCCAGCTTTATCCTCGTATATTAAAATAGTTCTCTTGTATTAACAGAGGTTTGAAACGTTTGTTGCAAAAATTGTGATTTTGGACAGACGAGCTAAATTTAACAATCGTCATTCAAGACTGGAAACAGAAAACTTTTTCTAGGAAAATTTAATATATAAAAGCAGAAAAGGATAAAACACTAAGGGAAAGTCACACTTGAAATCGCTATTTTTCCAACTACTAGAGTTCTTCTATGGCAAGAAGACAAATGAAAGTGATAAAAGTAAATATTGAATAACGAAGGTAACGTTATACATGGAAAGAGATGAAACTAGCAATTAGATTATGTGCAATAATAATAATAATAATAATAATAATAATAACAACAACAACAACAATACATAAGATTTAAACCAGGTGGTATATGCGCTTTATGTAAAAATATAGTTGCAATTTCTCTATCTTTGAGTAAACTTTCAGAGCTATGTGCGGGTAACACATCACTAAGCATTAAATCAATTGTATCATGGAAATCCTTACAGTTAGACATGTTGGGAAAACGGTAAGGGAGACTTGCTTTTAACAGAACGCCTACGATTGTTCATATGTAGAGAAACAACAGTAGAAGATAAACTAATATAAATTGATTTGCAAAGCTTACAAGACAACAAGAAGAACAGTTAGCAAATGAAAAAATGTTAAATACTGTGGATAAATTAGGACTGCGGAATGAATGGCACGGCATAATTAGCGCACAGGGTTTACATTTAGGGCGTTGGCAAGGATATGAGCTAGCAACTGGACGAGGTAAATCTGAAGGAGATAGGTTTCGGCGAAAGATATCTTTCAGGTTAGGGGTGTTCTAAAAGTAAGGATACAAATTTAGAAAAATCACTTAAAGAATGAATATATATAGTTTGAAGCATTTAATCATTTCATCAATAAAACTTTATGAAATGAATAAGCTGGATATGAGCGCTTTCTGTTTCGTATACGTTTTTAAGAAATGATAAATCATAAACAAACTCACACATAAATTTTTTGTTTCAGGAAAGTGTATTGAACTACTTGGTGCATTAACATAGTGGATTTAGTATAACAGTTGCAACAAAACTTTGATTTGAGTAGAATGAAGAAGGTGGACGTGACTTTTGTTTCAAATGGGCAACAATTTTGTTTTAATTATCTTAGACAATTCGGTAGGGAAGGCTGATTGATATTAATGAACAACCTGAAATATTCTTCGTTCAAAAAGCTCTTGCATCTCAAAAGCTTTGAGTGCCCAAGGTTACATTTACTGCGAAAGAATTGGATATTTTCGATTCATTGCTCTGGTAGCATTCCCTCCTGAACTTCCACGTTGACGTACCTACCATTACGACTTTCTTTCATCATATAGACATAAAACAATTTACTACAGCAGATAATCAAATCGGTAGTGCATTGTATCTGCATGAATTTATCTTACTGTCCTAAAGATCTTATCACTACCCAAATGCCTGGGGGGAAATGCTGCATGAAACTAAGCGTTTCCTTTTCTGCCAACATAAGCTGGACAGTCATTGGCGAAATTTGGGGGAAAAAAAAAAAAATTACTATGATGCATCAGTGCCGTGATTCATATGAATAGACTATTTGTCATGCAGATTATGAATGGTTCATGTCAGTGAAAAAGTAGTTTTGGGAGAATTGCATTTGAGACAAGCAACAATCAAAACCATGTCTATTACATTTTTTCAAACTACTCTCCGGTCAGTTGCATTCACTGAAAATAGTTATGACACTCAACTATTCATGTTGGCGATTCTTTAGTAAGAAGATCTGACTTGAGACTAGAAATGTCAACAGTTTCGCAAGTGTTTTCTGGAGAAACGACTTCATTAAATTGACCGTGTGTCTTTGGTCGTCTCTCTGGAATGCACAGACCACTGTGGCAACTGTGTGGTTTTCCAGTCGGCAGAAAAGTTGGACATAGCTCTCTTTCGCATGTTTCTACGTCTCTTCACATTGGAAATACACGATTGGCACATGTTTTCGGGATCAGATTGGCAGCCTAGGATTCACTTGCTTTCTGCGATGTAAGTAGTTAAGGCCCCTACTTAACCGGTTAGTTTAACGATAATCCTGCCGCTAGATGGCGCTAGTTCCCTATTAATCGTGGGAGCAATTAAATTATTAATCATGGTGGGAAATATAAAAAGTGTCATCCAGTGGTAGTGTTATCCTTAATTCAACTGGTTAAGTAGGAACAAAATTTTATAGATTGTATATACATATACTTTGGTGCAAATTTTATATATATACCATTAAATACAGTGAAAAATATTATTACTAACTACACATGTGGAAAATTTTGGAACTACAATGGCGATGATGGGAATTTGACCTACAATGGTGGTGGGGATAAGAACTTCTGGTTAAATTAGGAGGTAAATAAATGTGAGGTTGGGAGAGAGAGGGCGGCAGACTTAGTGGAAAATCTAAGAAGTAAAAAATGTGTGGTAAGGTATAGGCGTGTGCATAGACTTGGTGACAAACATAGAAGTGAAAACAATTAGCTGAAGGTGAAGACTTGGCGGCAAAGCTATGAAATAACGTTACATAAACTGATATTGAAAAATAAAAATTTTCACAATTAGGGACACTCGGAGACCAAAATTGTAAATAAAAATTAAACAAGATGATGGTAGACAAAATTGTTTTAAGGTTCACTAAAAAATAAGTTTTACAAAAGGTATAACGCCGCAAAAATTTTCAATGTTTTATATACTATTATATTAAAGTAATTTTATATTAAACACGATTTCTCAAATTTTAGTTTAATGTAAAAACAAGATTTTAAATAAAAATGTTATACTGATAGCAAAATGCTAAATATGTTTATATTTGTTAGTTTAATTTTTAGTAAAGCTATATTTTTAAATTTATTGCAAAATTTAAAAATACTTATTATGCTGCAAACAATTTTTTATCATTAATGTATTTTTATAAACACATAAAATTAACAAAATGGTGGGGAATAGTTGGTAGTGCTCAAAATTCACTGGTTGTTAAAATTAAAACTAAAATAAATTGCTAAGCTGAAAAAATTATAAATATACTATATCAGGGTAATAGTGCGGCAAAACTTGGTGCTGGTGAGCATTCAATGCCGGAAAAAATTAGAACTAAAAATGTTTTAACATTGCAAAATATACTATTGTGTAGGACAGAATATTATTCACCGTTGATATAAATATAAAAACAAACAATGTTAGCATAGTAATGAGAAATAAATCATACCAATATGCGAAAACAGGAAAAAAAAACTAATTTCCCTTTACAAAGAAACAATCAAAATATTCACTTTAAAATAAAAGAATATATTTTCAATTTTTAACGTTACAAAAACATATATACGCTTTTCAGAAAACAAGGTGATGTTAAAAAACCCATAAATTTTATGAATTAATTTAACATTTATAAAAATAAAAAGCTTTTAAAAAGTTACTGCGTTTAAACAAAACCAGTTCAGCTTTTTGAATAACTTTTATATGGTTAAATAGGAATTTTGAAAATTAACATGAATTTTTTTATACTTTATTTTTTCAAAACATACAACTTTTTTTTAAAAAAAAGTGTTTCCCTACTAACAAAGTTCTTAAATGTGTATCTGTTAATTTACTTCATACATAAAAAGTATATGCTTAATGTAGTTTTCCGTTTTCAAATTTTCAATATACTGCAAAGAAAATTACTTTTACCAGTGAATTAATTATTATAAACACAAAATTAATCAAATGAAAACGGGGGTAAACTTGGTGCTGGTGAAAATGAAATTGTGGCTAAAACTGGAGCTAAAAATTTATACAAACACTTGTGGTGAAAATAAGTTTTAACTTTGAAAAATTACATACTTCGCTGCAAAAATGACTAATCACTATGGATATACATTAAAAAAAATAAAAACGTTAACATCGCGATGAATTCATTTAAGTTAAAATTAAAATGTGCACATAATAATTTGATTTACCGTAATCAAGGTGAAGTGAACGAGCATTAAATACCAATGCCTACCACATATTGAGGAAAATTAATGAACGAAGCAGTAAATAGTAATACGGAAATTGGGAAATTCACGTGAATGCCAAAAATTATTTCGGTAGCATAAACAAATCGGTAAAAGTTTGAATTACGTGTAGCTAGAAATAGAAGCTAAAACAATGATGGTGTTCGAAATTATAAACATATTTAAGAGCATTAGAAATACAAGTGGGCAAAACCTAAAAATAAAACATATTCCCTTGCAAAAATATAAAAACGAATCAAACAAAAGAAACAAAATAGAAAATTTAGAAAAATTATTTTCCATGTATTAAGTTACAAAATTATTCAAAACGTTTTTGCGTTAAAACAATGAATTTTACGTTTTGGTTTAATATTAAAAACAAAAAGACATTAAATTTGAAAAAGAAAAAAATTTAAAACTACCTGTTCCGATAAGTTAAAACAATCTTTTCATAAATACCTAGAAAAATTACTATTTTCAATATTTGAATTAGTTTTATAACCCAAAAAATATAACATAAATATTTAAAACTATTTCTATTTTATCGCGCAAATAAATTTAGATATATTTCAACTGTAATAATATATTTGTTGGCAACATTGACAAAAAGCTATATTATTACTTAAAAACCTATTTCAAACTTATAAACAAGCATTAAAATTACATGGTTGCAAATATATGAAACATAACACATACCTATTTGAGGACCAAATGATAACTAATCATTTAACCATTTGCAAGCAAAATATGCGGCGGGCGAATTACTCAGGAAAACAAGTGTAAACCTACAAAGTAGCACAATAGTTAACAATATCTTGTAGGTTTCTGTAAGCAAATTCAAAACTATTTGACGTCACAATGCTATTCAGGGGAAAACCAGGCTGGGCCGGTAGAGTAATAAAGTGTTCACTGTAAAAATTCTTTGATGAATTCCGATTTTTAGAAAACGTTCCATCTCTATGATATATTAGCCCAGAGATTTCAGTAAATAAAATATCATTTATTAATAATATTTTATAATATTATTCAATAACTAAATGACATGGAGCTATTAGTATTTATGGCATCTATTTTAGAAAAAAAAATATTTACGAAAACCAACAAAGGAGATCTTGTATATTCCATGTATAGTAATATTTCATAACGCACAAAAAGGAAATTAATTATAATAACTTAATATCTGGCAATAAAATAATGAATGAATTTTCGGAATTGATTTTTAAGCAGCAGGAAAAAAATGTCATGCACAAAATAAATGCTTCAACACAATCGTGCAGTAAACATTTAAAGGTAAGCAAAAGCTTGATTATTAATATTAGTTAAAAGAGTGATGAAACCCGATATATAAAAGTATTGAGCAAAATCAACCTGAATTTGGCATTATTGCTAATAATAATAATAATAATAATAATAATAATAATATTAATAATAATAATTTAAATCTTTTAAAAGAAATACGCCGGAAACAAGTTTTGTTCTTATCTGACTGCTGTATATACTTTGCCAATATGTGAAAAGTCTACCCCTAATAGAAAATTCACGTACACGCTATGCATAGAGCGAAACAGAGAGAACCCTTGTGGTGAAAATCAGAAATATGCAGAAAAGTATCGGAAGTTCAAGTTGGCAAACATTAGAAATAAAATATAGCCGTTTGCGAAAACTGAAAACCATTCATTTATCTCTTTGCAAACAGAAAGAACTGTTAAAAGTGCAAAAACTAATAAGCTTTAGTCACACTCCGGCTTGAATTTTTTTCTAATAGGAGACAAAGGTTGGTTCCATTGCATCTATTATCTCAATGCCTAAATGAAAACAGAAGTAACTTATTTGAGCTATATTGCCATTGAATTACTATCAGGTAGGTACCGTCTATAATGTAACTGTAAATTGAAAATACTTACCTGTTAGCGGAGAACATTACACCCTCTAACATGAGATGAAATGCAAATTGCTTTCAGAAACAAAACGTGTTAAGCAAGATGCATATATCTGTAAGATACATTAAGTTTACAATGCAATTAAAATAACGACATGTCGGTAATTCTGTTTTTATGTCGCACAAGAGTAGAGTTAATGGAAAGCAATTGAGTGGAAATATTCACGAACACAGTCACATAGGACACGTTTTAAACCTGTAACCCAATTACAAGGAATGTAAGGAAATATGTTTGATATATTAACCCTAAAACATGTAAAGGCAAAAATATAATATAAAAGAAGGCTGGCAACTTGTATTATAATATATTAATCAATATGAAATATGAACTAAGAAACAAAATCAAGTATGAAACATGAACAGGGAAAAAATAGCTTTGGTATCGTATACAATCTCACAAAGAGACATATATTTTAACAGTGTATTAACTCGCATAAGTAAGAACATTACCGGTAAAAGTTGTGGCACTTCTAACATGATGTGGAATGTAAATTTATTTTTAAGAATCGCAAAGCATTGAACAATATCTAATGTAAAGCAACTACCAAGTGACACAGATAAGACAATCAATAATAGATATACGATTGGAGATGAGTAAAATAAATAAGAGAAAGAGAAAAGTAAACCCAGGTTCGATGAAGAGTTCCGGAGAACAACTTTATATAAAGTGCAGAAGAAGAAAAAATTACTATCAGAAGAAACGCTGAAAGAATACGCAGATGAAAGAAGGATATGTAATATGCTAGTGAAAGAAAAAATACTCCAGTAGGTCAGAAAGAAAGAGCCGGAAACCTTATTGAAAGTGCAAATACTCGTTATAAAAGTATGGAACCCAGACGAAGTAATGTAACATCCAAGTGCCGATGTAGATTTGGGAAAACACTTCTCTAATATTTTATTAAGTCCCAAATACTCCAAGTGTAAAATAATGTTAAAACAGAGGACACCATATTCAAGTGCCGATGTAGATTTGGGAAAACACTTCTCTAATATTTTATTAAGTCCCAAATACTCTAAGTGTAAAATAATGTTAAAACAGAGGACACCATTACACTAGTCACAACAGAAGATGTCTCGTTGGCGTTCCAGCAAGGCAAGCAACAACAAGTAGCAGGATCTGACAATCTAGACTAACGAAGTTCTAAACGAGTCGGTGTCATCTACTACCGAGATCTCGGCAGCTATGCGCAATGAATGAATTAAACAAGGAAATATTCCTGAAAAGTGGAGTGAGTCCATCATTTAGATTAGTAGTAAAGTTCCCACGGGAAACAAAATAATGTCAAAGGCAGGTTGTCCGCAGGTGTAAAATTGGCGCTAGTGTCTTTTGTGATGGCAGTTTTGTGCGTTATTTTGATTGTCAACCGTGGGACCATTTTTTTTACTGGATGCTACTTTTGTTAATATTATGTTTTAATTACTTTGTTGATAAAATGTTGATACATGGGTAGGTCAAGGAATATATTGGATGTATGGTATGTAATAAGTGGTATAGTCCACGTCGACCGGTAGTGTGACGTGTTAAGTTCATCCGCGTATTGTAGGTAGTTTTATTTATTGAGTGAATGCAACCGGTTGGCGCGTGACTCATATGATTTGTTATTTTTATTGATTATATTTTGTTACTGGTACAAGTAAATGTGCTAAGCATATAGGATACAAAGATATGCTTGATAAGTACTCATTGTTTTTAACAATAAAATGAAAATTAGTAGTGAATGTAATACATTTTTATTATTACTGATTGTTTGCAATGAATTCCTTAAATTGGGAGGTTTGTAAGAGCATTTCACAGGATGATATCTTTCGATTATATATTATCATAACGTGGTTTTAAGAATTGTAATAGACTTTTGATGACATTGTCTGAAATAGTTTTGATGCGGATGTTTACGTTTTTTTTTTTTTTTTTGAGCGCGGACAGCAGGTAGTTTTGGTAGATAGGGCACATGTACCGTCGTCTCCATGGATTTTGAAACTCAGTATGATATTGTTTACCTAGAAATAGAAAGGAGTAAGATTGGTGATGAAAATAATGTAATGTAGCGGTTTGTAGTTATATGATAAACATAGTAATGATAGCGTTGGAAAAAAATCTGTAATGCAAGGTAAAAAACTTAGGTAGTTTCCAACGTCGAAGTAATCCGTGTTCATCGTGGCGGAGTAAGTCAGTGGGTACCTCCCTAAAATTGATTATGTGTTGCCGTGTTCATGGGTTGGAGGTGGCGAATGGTGTCTTCAGAGAGGTTGCTATAGGCGGAAGGTAGGAAGACTTCTTTGCCGTCCTACAAGCATATTACATTTTTTTTTCCATACTGAGTGTTGATGGAGCGTTCTCCGACAATTTTGGTATGGAGCTTTAAGGGTAAGGTCCTTTACGGCGAAAACGGTAGGTATTTGTGCGAGAATGGTGAGATCTTGGAGTACCTTACTGTGCAACATGATGACTGGACGGTGAATGAGAAGTGAATGAATGTGTGTGATGTTTATAATGCTGGAGATAAAATGGGGTATGGAAGCGATTGGTTAAAACGATGGGAGAAGGAGAAGGGGAAGAGGCTGTGCTGTGATTGGTTAGACGGAAGTATGTTAGTGATAAGGAGGATAGGGGATATAGATGCGATTGGTTAGTGAGAGGTGGGGAAGAGTCCATATCGTAAACCGCAAACATCCGTGACAAGTTGAATATATATATATATATATATATATATATATATATATATATTTGATGGCTGTTTTTTCAGCTGCATGATAAATTGCAAATCCGTGTTAGTAATGAAGTATGATAAAAGATGGTATAGGAGGGAGATGTTTAATCGTCGGTGGGATCGAGTATTTCTTTGCATAGTTGGTACAATTTCTAATATTGTTCCACTCCTCTGGGATAATGGCTATTCCAGGCCCGTGTTGTTTGTTAGCTATAATGATGGTGGGTTCTCCGAAAACGTGATTGTAATGGATAGTATTTGTAGGGTTAATGATGAATGAATGGAGGGTATTGTGTTTAGGTTCAGTTTGTGAATTCGGATGGATATATTTGGAGACTATGGTTCCGGTTTGTTGGATGAGATTGGTCCACTGGTCTATCCCGTAGATTTTTGCATATTGGTTATGCCCAAATTTGGAAACGGTGATTATGTGTGGCAGGTGAGGTGTTACCGGATGATGGATAGGTATTTTGAGTTGTTGGTGCTAATAAAATGAATGTATGCAGCGAACCTTAAAAGAGAGAGATTGAGTTTGGTTAGTTATGGATAGTTAAGGCGTGACGTAAGGGAGGAGATCGTAAAGAATGGTACTTAAATATTTGAATAGTTTTGTTTTGTTTTGGCATAGCAACGGTAATACGACTGAAGTTCCGAGTATCTGTTGCTGTCGAAGGGGCTGACAGGGCCGATGGTGAAAGATATATAATGCATGCCATTTATATGGCTGCATGTTGAGACTGTCGTTGTAGTCATAATTTGTTATTCTGAATTTATGGAAGAAGAGGGGGTCGGGAAGTTGCACCAGAGGTAGGAAAGGTATGCGACTGCGTAATGACTGCACGTGCTACTGTCGTTACTTTACAGTCAAAGCAGGTTTTAGTTCCACTTTTTGCCGCAATGTCGAGTTAAAAAAATGAGGAAGGCTGACAAGAGCGGGGGAAGTCCGTAGCTGTGGAAATATTCTTACCATGCTATGAAGATGCAAATCCAGCGTCTTCCCAGTTTTGAGTTTGGATCTGTATTTGCGACTGGCGCGATAGGGCGTTTTGATAATGTAACTGGTAAATGATCGGAGGCGAAAGCTTCGTGAAAATATTTGTTTTTTGAGAATATCGTTCATTTGTTTGGTGTTAATGGTACGAACGTTGATCTATGCCCGTTTATTTCCAAGGTTGCATATAGTTCTGACAAAACAAGGATGCTAACGTGCTCTGGCAAAGCTTTGCAACATTTTATTTTTATAGAGACATTGCCGTGGCGAAGGGCTGAAGCGTAGTGGTTGTGGCAGTCATGTCGGCAGTTAGATAGAAAGTGAAGATGGTATGTCCATTGGGATAAGCGTTTCTGTGGTTGATGATACCCTAATTTTATAAATGAATGCCCAAGTCGTCCTGTAGCGTTTGAAAGTAATATAGTAATTGTCTCATATAGAAATTGGGTTGTAGAGACTGCGAGGGGAAAGGTTTATTATTCACAAAAAATTTTAGCGCAGTGAGATCGAAGTATTTGAAATGATATGGGTTTTTTTTTTTTTTTTGAGATGTCGCCCATGTAGGCTTTATCTGATATCATGGAAATGATGATTGTGCGTGTTATTTTCCCAGCGAGAAGATCGTTAAATTGAGCTCCCGTGTTTCCCATGGGTATATTTAGGGTTTGAAAGTCGAAGTCTTTACAGTGATATTAGGCTTTGATTTTGCGATAGTCCTTTGGTGGGTCAGCTTGATGATGGAACTGCGTTTCGCCTGCTTGAGATGGAGTTAGCGGAGAAAATCTTAGTGTATCCTTTGAATTGGGGATCTTTTGAGAATAAGTGAAATTGCGGGGTGTAAAGGGTGAGTGTGATGGTGAGATTAACGTTATTGAGAAGTATAAGGTTTTAATTGAAAAGCCCTGTAGAGAAGCAGCGCATGAGCTGCACAACTTTTATTTGTTTTCGTGTACGTTTTTCGCAGATTCTTTATTTTATTGGAATGGAAATCAAGCAACTTGCCAGGGGTGTCCGTGAGGCATAAAGACGACTGCAATCTCCCATTCTTAACATCGGAGGAATAGTTGAGTAGCGTTTCGAGATACGTTTTGAAGGGGCAGTCCGTATGAAGAACGAAAATTTTGACGTTATTAAGAGCGACGCCAACCTGGCTGAATAGAGAATTTAGAGAATGATTGAGGAACGTGACACCGTCCTCATCTGTGAGATCGGTGCCGTCTTCCTTAAAGATTTTACGAATGCCTCAAGAATGACATAAGATAGGTTTAGGTAATCGTCGACATTCCCTGAGTAATGAAAGGTGATGGGGAGTTTGTGGTTAGAGTATTTTGAGTATTAAGAGAGATGGTCATGTATTCCTCGATGTTAGTTTGAACCGGTCGACCTAAAAATAAGTCCAATTCGGAGTTCATGTACACGGTAAACCTGAAAATATATGGGTAACACTTTTTTCTTTTCCCTCCTCTTATTTTTTTAGCGCTTCGCCTTACACTTACATTTAGTTTTTGGTTTCACGTGGTTAGTCTTAGATTGTGTTGTTTTACGTTTGCGAGCGGTTTTTATTCTGGTGTGCTCATTGGCCGACCCTAACCTTAAATCCATTTTATCTTCGGTTTTTCGCTTGAGATTTCGGTCGTTCTCATTTAGTCCATTTCGAAAAGCTTCCTTAGGGGTGGCAGAGGTGATGGCGAAGTCTGAGAAGACGTTAACGCCCATTTTTACGGTCTCTTTGCCCATAGCCTTTGCTCGTCTCTTTCGGACGGGAAACCAGGATCGAAAGATTCCCCCCCCTTGAGAGCACTGAAAAGACCACTTTCCTTTTGGTATTTCCTTCCCCTGTAAACAACGAAGCCGCGGTCGTCTAACCCGCTGCCGCTTCTGCAATATCTTTTCAATGCATTTCAACACTGCCTGTGCATTAGCCTAATCAAACCTTTAAACACTCATATTAAGACGTCTAGAGGAATTGTTGCCATCACTGATAAATAAACCTATGTACCCGGGATTTCTGTTTAACAGATTGTGATTGAAGAAATTTAACAGCTCCTGAAATGTTTGATAAACGCACATTTCCGGATTTGCATTTTCAGGCTTGGGACGAATGGTTCTATCGGTCTCCGAAAAACCGGAGTACAATTTTTTCCATCATTCATTTTCTATGCTGAGTAATACCAAATCCAGACTGAGAACTTATCGACATTTTCTCGAAATCGCTACCGTCAAAGATGTCATCTTCGTCATTCAGAAGATTCCTGTGTAAAATAAGGTGATGGGTCCTCGCCCTCCATTATGGACGGCGAACTTCACACCTATAAATAATAACAATGTGTGTATATATATATATACTCGTTTCACCATTTTATATACATATCTACGCCAGTACAAAAACCACTTCCTACTATGTAAAATACTAATTCATACATCATTTGTTTAAGTAATAACATTTATGCTATATTTGTGTAATAATGTGTAAGACTTACCATACAAGGTACACAAGAAGGGTCCGCACAGTGCACATTTTTAAAATGCAGATAGTCGTTATCGCAAAACGGACATACGAATAGTGAACAAGTGAAACTAAAAGTCAAATTAGAGCTAATAGCACGTGTTTATGCGCTTCCAACATGCCTTTCCCTTGCTTTCGGTGTTTTTATACTGTATCTTTACATAACGATATTTCTTTGTATCAGTTGTTTACCGCAGCATCGTGTTTCGCTGTAACCTTGCTTTAACTTTACTTAGTACACAACAATATTTTAAATAGTGGAATATTTCCTTTCACGTATTCTGCGTAGAAATAATCCGCATTATCATATCACACGGATTCATTAGCGCAATAAATTTATTTAGTTAACCTTGGTGTTAGGTTTCTTATCTGCAATTGTTTTCTCGGAATCTCCTAACTAGCGTGTTAATATTCAGCAGTTATACTTTCTACGTGATTTTTTCCGCTTCTTACAATGGTGCAATAAATATTCTAACTGACATTAATGTATACGGCAAGAATTCCCTTAGTACGTATTTTTACCGCTGCTTAATTACACTTGTTCCCATAGCACAATAAATATATTTCGTTAAACTTGGTGTCGCTTTCAAGCAATCTCCTGACCTAATGTAATTATATACAGCAAAGTATACTCTTTTTTGCGGGTTTACCACTCCATGTTCTCCTGGAAGTCTCGATCCCCTAACTTACGAATTAATATACAGAAAGCATAAGTCTTCTGTGTGGAGATTTTACCGCTCCTTAAATTACATCAATAGTGCAATACCTCTATGGTCACTTCTATTTACGTGACACGTGTAATAAATATGACATATGCAAGGTTAAAGGGAAACAAGGAAATGTAATGCCAATGTTACAGTGCAAAAGGTTTCGCTTCCGTAACTCTCCGTAATGATATTCCGTAAGCATGCACTTTTTGTCTCGCTTTGCCGCGTCATCCTATTTGGAATGCGCGACATTCTTTCCTCCTAACTGAGATTGTTCACTATTCCGGAAAAGGAAAGTGGTTCACGTAAATATATGCGGAGAACATACGCCTTTGTCTGGTTTTACCAAAGTCTCCTATTATTTAGGATATGCAATATTCTTTCCTCTCTGGTAACCTTGCTCCGTTATCGTATCACACATGATTTAATAGCACAATAAATGTAATTGGGACCTTGCTGTGACTTTTATTCTACCCTACATCACGTGTTACATATCCTGGAAATTGTTATCGTGTACGTCACGGACATTTATTATTTATATCCTTTCGTTGGTATAAACGTTCTGCAATTTGTTTCCCACCACATCCACTGTTATAGTCAGTTCAGCTAATCAGACTTGAATATTCTACAAGAGTGCATCGCCAACCATTCCTGCATACATAAAATGTGTGTTTTTTTTAAAATTATTTTCAGTTCATTATATGATGTTGCAAACATTTTATTTATTAGTGTTGTTTATTTTTATTATTTACTCACAATAAATACTGTTCATATAAGCAACAAGTATAGTTTATTCTTTATAACGCAATAGGTATTATACCATGAAATTTATATGCGCGTTATTTATTTCAATTTCTCCCTTCCATCGGTATATTTTTTCCAGTTGGTAATGATTAGACATAGTGTTCTTACCAACGACTACATAACTTCATTTTTATAAGTATTTATAAGTATATACTTAGTGTAATCTTTTTTTATTTCGTAGTGAACAACGCTTGAATAAAATCATACAAAATACGGTGCGTATTCTCGATATAGAACGAAGGCAAAAGTTCATAGTTTTCACTTATATCCACTTTATTTATACATTTTAAATACACTGTACGATGGTAGGTCCATAAATTTCCGGCCTCGCCGATAAGGCTTTTCTTTTTCACAAAACCCTTATGTGTTGTCATACCGTATCTGTTAAGTAAGTAATTGCAGCTGTTACTTCCACTCCGTTGTGTTCAGTTATTCAGATATAGCTGCATAAAGATGGCTGGCTATGTGTAGGAGATTGTGGCATTTTCCAAATGGAGTTTCGAGCTGTTATTAAGTTCTTCACAAGAAGGACTAACACCAAATGAAATTAACCAATGATTGGACGGTGCATATGGGGAAGCATTCCCCTCATATTCTACCGTAAGAAAATGCACCAAACTTTTTCAAATAGGTCGAGAAAGCACTGAAGACGAAGCGCGTGCAGTCGGCCCTTGGAGGTGCTCACTCCTGAAAACATTGCTGTTTTGGAAGGAGAAATTATGAAAGACTGGCGGCTCAAAGTTACAGAAATAGCTGCTAGGTTGGGCCTTTCTGAAACAACAATCCTTTGTATTATTCATGAACATTTAAATATGAATAAAGTTAGTGCAAGGTGGGTCCTTAGACTTCTTTCCTCAATCCAAAAGCAGCAACGAGTCATCTTTTGTCCGGCATTTTTGGAGCTCTGCCGTGGCAACGAGAGAGAAGTTCTGCAAATCATTGTTACAGGAGATGAAACAATGGTCCGCTCTTATGATCCCTTGTTCAAAAGAGAATCAATGCAATTTAGTAAATCTGGCGAAGCACCGCCTTTAAAGGCCAAGGTCACTCAGCAACCACGAAGATCCTGAGCGCACTCTTTTGGAACTGTGAAGGAATACTCTTCATTGACTTCAATGAGAAGAACACCACAGTAAACGGGGAGTACTATGCTGGCCTACTGCACAGACTACATGCTTCCATCAAAGAGAAAAGACGAGGAAATCTGAGTGATGATATGCGCATTCTTCACGACAACGCGCCTGTGCACGCAGCTCTTGTTTCCCGGAGACTGATCATCCACCCTATAGCCCAAATATAACTCCCAGTGACTATTTCCTCTTCGCGAAACTCAAGACCACCACGAGTGGCCGAGGTCGTTAAGGCGCAGACTCGTGAGCAGGAGGTCTGGGGTTCGAATTCCTCCAGGACCATCCTCCCTGATTGAGGCTTTCTACCAGGTTTTCCTCAGTCCTCATAAATGGCAAATGCCGTGGAGGTACCCTAAACTTCACCTGAAATGTTTTCTTCCTTAAAAATCCTTTCCTAATAAATCATTTCATCTCATGCACCAACAGTGTTCACCACCTATGGTGCCTCATCAGTAAAGACGGGCGTTAAACTCCATTAAAAAAAAAACTGAAGAAGGACCTTCGAGGAAGGAAATTTAAGAGTGACGAAGTGATGGATGTTGTTTATGCCCATTTTGCAGACAACAGTTTGGGGTATTGAAATGTTAATTAAAAATGCGAGAAGTGTATTGTAATAAAGGGTAGCTATTTTGAAAAGTGAAATATAGTTTTTTTTTATCATACTCAGAAAATGGTCAGGTTGGAAACTAGTGAACTACTCTCGTTAACAAGGAAACAGGTATTGTTGTGTATTCATATAACAGAAAAGCTTTTAATAGTCGTGCAGTGCACCCATTTCCGTTTCTAAATGGGTGTATAAAGAGAAAATAAATTAAAAACATGATACAAGTTAATACCAAATTTTTGAATTAATAAATACGCTATTAATTTTGTTACAGAATTTGTTTAATACTTTTATGAATTTTTTTTCTGTTGCAAATATAAATAGTTATATCCCATAGGTTTTGCATTATTTCATCCGTAACTGCTACCTATAAATAATCTGTTTCCAACAATCTTATTAACTCTTTTTGCCAACGTACTATAAATGTTACGTTTGACTTTACTTCAGGTTACACACTCTCCAAAAATAAATTTATGTATTTTATGCATGTTACTAGATTTCTGTCCTTTTCTGTCCATTAATATTTTATCATTGGCGTGTTGTAGTCTCATTTCACTTTATTTACACTTTGGGTGCCTGTATTTTCACCGCATGCAGTAATATATTTTTTTGTAAACTGTAAAGAGTATCCGTAAAGACACTGTTTGTTATTACTATTCTGCACAAGCATCTCAACACATTGACGATTTTAGTAATTTCCTCTAACAGTTCATTCACTGCAGGTGTATATTCTGTTCTTCAACACGCGTGCTCTGCAAACGTACCTTTTAACATCATTGCTTTATAATTATGTGTTACATACATGAATTACACATATATTTGTACACATCCCTCAGATCTCAGCTATTGCTGCTACTGCTACTGTTGTTTGGTACTACTGTTGATCCGCTGCTGCTGTTGATGCTACAAAATCACTGAAAAACAACTATTGTTAATAATGCTACTACTGTTGTTACTGCTGTTTTTTCACTGAATATTTACATTGCTGCTAATTAGGCTATATGTTTCATCATCATAAGGACAAGTTGTATTTTACTTTTTTTATTTTCTCTTCAACGTGACACACATACAATATATATAAACCGTTACTTTAGGTTATATGTGCTTTTGCCAACATTGCCATGTGTGCTTTGCTGGGGAATACTCCCCCTGTTATACCCTTACCTGTAATTTATGTCGGAGTCTAATTTGTGCTGGCAGTGCACGTTCTTTAACTGTAGTCACACATACTCATTCTCTGGTGTAAAAGACCGCCATTTAGTCCATGATTGCTGTTTTAATTTGTAACACATTTATACTCGATCCCACTGTGACGGTATCACGCGCATAATCAGTTATTTTGCAACTTTCCTTGGGAGAATACAACCTGTTATTGGGATACATGAGGGTGGTACTCTCACTTTAACGATAGGTCTTCTTCCTAATTGTATCGTACATTTTATTTCTTTTCTAGATTATGGCCTCTACTGCATCCTTTGACTTTTACATTGACCCATGTTTAGTTCCTTTCACCTCCAAGTAATCGTCTATTTCCAACTTACACCCTGCTTGAACATTTTACTCCTATTCGCTGTCCTGATTCATTTGCTTTTGTATACGCTTTATTCCGTGTGTTTTTCTCAGAAAATACTTGCCGTGTCATTACTGGCGTTATTGAGGTCGCTTGGCGTTTGATTATAACTATAGTATCCCGTTTATGTTTCCCAAAATTTTCATTGCATTTTCCATTAATGACAATTAGCACATCGATTTTGTCCAAATTTATTCGTTGCGAAAATAACGGTTTTCACATGAACCCATTTTTTTTCCATTTAAAGGCAAGTTTATTGACTATCTAATTTGGTATCATATATGAGAATTTTTATTGATGAATGGTTTGCCTTTTTTAACAGGGATTTCTTATCCCCCTACCGGATTAGTGTCCAGCTTTTTCATACACCGCCAATTTATCACTCTGTCCTTTATTCTTCTACACCTTCCAGATGAGCCGTCTTACGGGTCACATAGAATCGTAAAGCAGCAGTGGCATCAGCCCAACCATCAACCATCTCTCACATTCTATGCACATAGTTTGAGAAAGTAATAACAGCGTTGCAACACAGTTAATGCATAGAGCAACTGTCATTCAGCATTAGGAAAACCAAAGTATTTACATACGTAATTTGGAGCATGTAGTTACTATGCTAATTAGGGAAAATTTCACATTTTATTCACAAAGTGCACGCCATGGAAACAGCATATAAGGTCAATTCCAGTGATCTCTTATATATGCCAACTCATAATTCTAATCTTCCATCACTGGAAGAACTACTAGCTTGCAAATCCAATCATGTGCCGCCGATGCCTGTGTTTATTTTCATATATTCCATCACGGCCTGATGCAATGTTTAATACCCATGATGTACCTAATAACGTCTTAATGCAATTCCAAACTGTTAACATATTATTAATATTACATTCTATATTCATTATTCTGTTACCCATTATTATATACTGAATTTTAAATGTATTTTCATTTATTACATAGCTTATTTTGCTTCATATCAAACTCTTTCCTCATTCTCTTCCAATACCTCTCCTTCTTCCTCTTTCAACACATCATTATCGTAGGAGCTTGCATAGTTTTCAAAGTGCTCTTCATCATTATTTACCAAATCACCTATATATTCCTTACCAATTGACCTATCAATCCGTTCATTACCTTAAATTCCTCATTTACCTTATCCACGTTTACTTTTATTCGTGCTACCAATACATGCTGTCTGCTTACATTATCTTTCTTTTCTTCCAATTCCCTTTCTAACCTACCCACTATTTCCCCCATTCATCTCAATCTACCTCCAACGATTCCTTATCCTTTGTAACTACGTTCAGTTCCTTATTGAAATGCCGCACTTTTCCCTCATACTCCTCAGTTTACTCTTAACCGAATGTTCTTACATGCTCGCTAACAGCCTTTCTTATACTATTCACCGAAACCCTCCCAGAATCCCCATTACATTCCGAACTTCCCTTCAAATTACCCTCTGTACTCCATTGCGACCCATGCTTCACTCTTACCTTAACATTCCTTTCCCCAAACTCCAAGTTTCATTCTCCATTCCCACATTCACCGAAAATGCAAACAAAGTTATTAAAAAAAACTTTTCATTTATATCATTATGCTATACGCTACCACAAATTCACTTTCCTCTATGGTTAACTTCCAATTAAAATCCAACCCCTATGGTAGTTCCATCATTTCCATCATAATACTACAATCCAACATCTCCACCTTCATACTAACATTACCACCGGCATACATTACTGCTGTATTACCATAATACTCGCACCTCTTACCCTTCTTCTTACCTTTCACGCAATTACACAATTCCCTAAGCACATACCCCTCCGAACATTCAATCTGCCCCATTTCCAAATTATCATAATACATATACCCACATTGCCTCCTCTCTCACACCACGTTACAGGTCTCAAAAATTATACACAATCTCACCCTATCCTTATTCATTATGTTCGTATTAAACATACATCCAACCGTTCCTTATACCTACACGAACAGTTAGGCATTAATTCATTATTTTTTTCGTATGCCGTTGCATTATTTAACGTCCCTGTTACGTCATCTTCCTCAAATCCACAACTACCAATACTTACGCAATATTCCTCCCCTTTTATCACAAATACAATTACCAGTAACACCGACATAACACCTTCATATTTGCAAATAACATTCCCCCCTCCAACGTTCCTTTTCATTCCTTCCTCTCTGTGTCCCTCACCAACCAAACACAGTGCTCTTTATCCCCACCATTAGTGTTCCTCCTCTCCCATCACCTCCGTTTGTTTAGTAACTCACCGAATCCCGCCTTGGAGACATGTGATAAGCAATGATTTTTTCTATACTCATTCGCTTCTTTCTTTTACAGTTCATTATGGCATCCACAATGGCAAAATACCTTTGCGGTGGACGACGCCTGTCCATCCTAACCTCTTCGGAACGAAGCATCATTGCTACGATGCCATTAGTAGACTTGGTGCAATACCCTCCAATCGACGTTGACCAAGTATGGCACCAACTAGACGCGCCGTGTAATAAAACATTGAAATGTTCAAACGCTCCTCGTGTCATTGGAACCAGCCAGATCATACAACTCACATTGACGGGACTCCCTCTTTCATCTTTCAGTGTTCTTTCTGCTCTCTTTCATCGTAATTTTTCCCCTCTTCATTAACCCGTTTAGTAATAATAAACATGTCTGTGCACTATATACCCTATTTTTTGTTTTTTATTTCCTTATATCTCTCCATGTATTTATATTTATAGTTGCAACATGAGCCAGTGGTACAGAGGTTGCCGTGAGTACTTGTACAGTTCATGCCATAAACATTCGTGCGTAGTGTGATCTCTTTTTGTTTGAATAGTGTTTAACTTCGTTTTAACTATTGAGGCACCACAGGCGGTGGACACTGACGATACATGAAATGAAATTATATATTGGGAAAGCATTTTTTTAAGCAAGGAAACGTTCCAGGCCTAGGTTTAGGGTACCTCCCCGGCATTTGCCATTTACGAGGACTGGGGAAAACCTGAAAAAAAAACCTCAGTCAGAGAGAACTGTCCTGGCGGCATTCGAATCCCAGACCTACCGCTCACGAGCCCACGCCTAAACGACCATGGCCACCCATGGCGGTGTGATCTCCATCCATGAACTTTACATATCATAAAGACAAAAAAGCTTACATTCCTCATTGCTTACAGAGCTCGGCAAAACGCCAGTGTACTTAAATAACACACCCATCCCATGTGCGTGAATTACATTTACCTGAATGTCGGACATGTTACCAATATCTTTTGGAATATTACAAATATTCTAGGAATCCACAATAAACAAATTTCAAAAACGTGCACCAACTTGTCTACCTACTCATACCCCTTCCTCAATTCATTATATATAATAAATGAATCAGTCAAAAACAACCAGTGGCGGATCTTTTCTAAGGAGGAGCCTCTTTTGTATATACTCACATATGCACACGACACTAGCCCTCAAAAAGGTCCCGCAGCAGAATCAAAATGACGCACAAAATGCCACCGCAAAAAAAAAAAAAAAAGGCAATAGCGCCAAATTTACTCCAAGCGGACGACCTTAGCAGTGTGACGTAATTTTATTGTCTCCCGCGGGACTTATACTACTCATATTTTATACAACGGAATAGGACCGCAAACACCCTAGACGCTTATCGTGAAATTGCGCTTGAATGCGCTCCCTTCATAGCCCTCTTAAAAATTATATTAACATATATCCTGCCTGTAGTCATGATACATATGCAGGAAGAACAATATGAATTCATAGCTGGTAAATCCACACTCCAGGCCATTGAGAAGGTACTTACTGCAAAATGGGATGCAGATAGCATAATAGGAGGATATTTCGTTGATTCACTAAAGCCTTCGATGGTATAAAGGAGAACATCCTGATAAGAAACTCTCTGGCATTCTAGGACAAAGAAACTTTCTCCTGCTTCTAATTCAGAGCATACTGGCGTTCAACCTGTAATTAGTTACTGACAGAGTAAGCCAACCTATGTCCATAGTCCAAATAAACGGAGTCCTCCAAGATCTCCTCAGTCAAATACTATTCAACTTACTGACCCACGATGCAGTCAAAGAAGTAGTCTAAGAGGAAATCACAATGCTTCTCTAGAATGCTTCCCGATGCATACGCAGCATATGAAACCCACAAGAGAAAGGGAGAAAAAGGCAATGCAATAGACCAAGGCCTTTATCATACGTCAGCAAAATATATAGAAGAATGCAAGGAACTAAATTTCCATTGCAACACATGTGTGTAAGAACAGCAGCACATGGCTTTCACTTCAGAATCTGTAAACAATGTCACTTCAATGTTCCTGGACCCTATTTGGACAACTTTGTGAATGGTATCACCTACTCTATTGCAAATTAAAAACAAACTCCATAGCACTTTACGCAGAAGACAAAACTTTGTGTAATTATATAATTTTCATGTACACTGTGTTTAATAAATATTTTTAAAAAATGGGCAAATTTTCATCGGAAGAGAATTGAAAATTTTCATGGTAAAGATTGGTTAAGTTAGAAGAATTTTCATAACAAAAAAGGTAAAGTTATACCACTTTTCGTGGGGGAAAAAGGCAAAGCTGGGCAATTTTTTGTAGGGAAAAAAGGCAAATATAGGCTAAGATAGGAAAAATTTTGTGGGAAATTAAAGGCAAAGATAAAATTTCAATTACAATTGTTTATTTGCCAGAACTAATACAATATAGTATGGGCAATATTCAAGTGTACAGAAATTATAACCTATTAATATTACTACAGTAAAAATATTCATCAAAGTTATAAAAAGAATTATAGACAAGCAAAGTTTTTAAAATGGTCTTAAATCTACCTAAATTAGCAAAAGAGATAATCTGTTGAACATATCTAAAGCCATATAGAAAAGCAAAAATTATTTTACTTAATCTGACATTACACCTTATAAAGTAATTATTCCTAGTAGAATGTATATGGTGGTCAAATTGGCACTGTAATTAGTGCAGATGTGTTTTGACCATGACCAAACAGTTAAAAATATACTGGTTAATGATAGTTAAACTTCTTAATTAAATAAAGGAGGGAAGCATCATATCAGAACCAGTTATAATGCAGATAGTCTTTTTCGGCAACAGTACAATTTTACTGACTTTGGATCCATTGCCCCAAATGTGCAAACCATAAGATAAATATTTGTGCATAATAACACTTCACAACCAATTCCATGGATACAGGTGGTCTTAATGGTCTTAATTAAATAAATATCGCAGGTAAGCTTTACACAAACTAAGTTAATATGGTTGTTTCAAATTAGCTTGAAATCCAGTGTAATACCAAGTGATTTGGCATCAGAGTTGTTTTTCAAAAATTGTTTTAAAGTAAAAAGAAAAAAAATGGAGATTATCATGAGTAGACAGTTGACCGATTATATAGAATTGAATAAATTATTTTCTGCATCCCAACTTGGTTTTAGATAAGTTATCTACAATAAAAGCAACTGAATCCTTGATACACTCTGTCTTTATGGAGTTTGAAAATTGTGACAATATTGTAGCTGTGTTTTATGACTTATCCAAGGCTTTTGATTGCATGTTCCATACAATCATCTGTTCTCAACTTTATTTTTATGGTATCACATGATAAGAATTAAATTTGATAGAATCTTACCTTACAGATTGTATGCAAATGGAGAATGCTCTACCATGTAAATATATGTCTCCGTTTTGGGTCATTTTTTATCTTTTAATGGTGATTAATGACTTAGATTTTCATTTGAATCAACATTCTGTTTTATTTGCCAATGACACATCTCTTATGACTATGATGAGCAATTGGTACAACCTATCATTATTTATGGATTCTTCCTTGGTTGCTAGATCGCGGGTTCGAACCCGACCAGGACCGATGGATTTTTTTCGGGCGTAAAAATCCTAAGTATGGCTTCCTTCGGAAGGGAAGTAAAGCCGTGGGCCCCGTGTCGTACATTTACGGCATGATAAAGAACCTCAAGCCTGAAAGAGAGGCCTCTGAGCAAAAATTGTCGGCCGTTTCACGCCCTGATTTGATGGGACGCTGATGACCTGAGATGTTAAAGAGCGTCCATAAATAAAAAAAAATCAATCAATCATACCTTGGCTGCTGCTTCTAAATGGTTTATAGCTAATGGTTTTATGATGAATAATGACAAGACTCAGTTAAATATTTACATTTTAAAAGTATTTTTGAATAATAACTCCCATTATGCCAAATTACTTGGTATTACACTGAATTCCAAGTTAACTTGGGACAACCACATTGACTCACTTTGTGTAAAGCTCTCTCGTGTTATTTACTTACTAAGCCAAATAAGATGACTTGATCCAGGGACTATGTTTTGAACTTTTATTATGCTTTTCCCCATAATATTTTATCTTATGGTTTACACATTTGGGGCAAAAATTCCAAATCAGTAAAATGTTAATAATATAGAAAAAGGTTATCTGCATTATAGCTGGTTTTCCATACTCAATGTTGTACCCTTTTTAATTGAATTAGGAATTTTAACTATCATTAACCAGTACATTTTTAACTGTCTAGGCATGGTCAAAACTCATCTGTATCAATTACAGTGTCAATTTGACAACCATACATATGCTACTAAGAACAATAATTTAATACTATGGTAGATTAAGTAAAAGCAAAAATTGTTTTTAATATGGTTTTAGATATGTTCAACAGATTAGCTCATGATGCTCACTCTCTTAGTTTAAGTAGAGTTAAGGGTTTTTTTAAAACATGACTCATCAATATTTCTTTTTATATACTTGATAAATTTAGTAATATTATTAGATTATTAGATTTTAATTTCTTTATACTTGACTATTGCCCATAGTATATTGTATTAGTGCTGCCAAATAAACAATTTTAATTGCAGGTAAGCGAAAATCTTTTAAGTGAACAAATCAGAATGTTACACCTATCCTAAACATAGGTGAAAATCATGCTTCTGGATATAGCTCATTCCACAAAAACTTAAACCTTCACTAGAGTAATATGAAAGAATAAAGCAGATGAATGCAGTGATTTTCATTATGAAATAATAAACACATCTTTATTACAATGTGTGCTAAGTGAATTTGTTTGCTGTAAAACTTGTCAGAATTTTGTTACAATATCTGAGAAGAACAATGTTGGTTTAGTCAGTAAAATGACATTTATTTTCAATATATGTGACAGTAAGAATCATTTAATGAATTCAGAGGCAAAGAATTCAATAAACAAGACATGCAATTGAATCTACATGACATTGACATATGTTTGGTTTATGACCTAAGAGCTATTGGGAAAGGTCACAGCAGGAAAACTTTTCTGTGGAGTTATGAACCTTCCTAAACTTCCAGCATAGTTTTCTAATTATGTTAATGTTCTCGATTCTGCCATTGAAGATGGATGTTGAGAAAGTATAAAAGAGACTATTGAGGAAGCTGTGGAATGTAATGCAGGGAACAGAGATATAATGGTGCTGTAGATTGTACATACCAGAAGCTTAGGTTTTGTTCACAAATAGGAGTAAGGACAGCAGCCTGTATAAGATACAGGAAAGGTAGCAGATCTTGTTGTAAAGAGTTAAGTTCAGTAGGTGCAAGAAAAAGTTAAAACAAATCTATGAAAATGACTACATTGCGAATTATCAGGGTGCTAAGGCTATTTTTAACCATTTAATAGAGAAATATAGTATAAAGTATGTTGGCTATTTAGGATATGGGGACACAAAATCTTTACAAAGCAGTTGTGGATGAA
The DNA here is from genome assembly GCA_030762175.1 of Metallyticus violacea. Classification (NCBI taxonomy): domain Eukaryota; kingdom Metazoa; phylum Arthropoda; class Insecta; order Mantodea; family Metallyticidae; genus Metallyticus; species Metallyticus violacea. The sequence continues at coordinate 12,009,353 of CM060846.1, forward strand.
CAGCCTAATGGAAAAGGTGTAAGTGTTGAAAAGTTAGAATGCAATAGGTCATGTGCAGAAGAGAATGAAAACAAGGCTGAAAAATTCAAATTAAATTTGCTTGGGAAAAGTTAAGTGCTGGCAAACCATGTGGTGGAGCAAAGCAAGCTACTGACGGTAATATTTGGAACATTCAAACTTATTATGGATTGGCAATTAGGAGAAACATTGCAGACCTTCAGATTATGAGGAAAGCTGTATTGTAGTTCATTTTCATATGCTTTCATCTAATCAAATACCTTATCATGGTCTTTGTGATGCATCCTGGTGCAAATATTTGAAAGAAAAGGAATATAATCATATAAAGCATTTTTATCTTCCTTCTGCATGCATGGATGAGATGAAACCAATATTCAGAGATTAGTGGACCTAGAACTTCCAAGATAGTGCCTTCACAGTGAAACCCAAAATACAAATAAATCTTTGCATAATGTCATTTAGACTCACTTCCAAAGAAGTATTACAATACATTCTGGAGATTATGGGGCAGTAAATTGTTGACCAAATAAGGAATAGTCAAGCAGAGAAGATGATAGAAGAAATAAAAAATATCCAGGTAATCCACCCACAGGGCAAAGAGGAAGCTGGAAGACCTACATCGGCAAGATGAGGATTCAAATGACCCAACTTATGCTGCAAGAATGCATTAAGATGTTTTCCCTTTAAGAGTCATTTTCCAAAAGCTACAATTTCTCATATTTATGTTCCCTTTTCTCAACTACCATAGCTTGTAGAAGAACATTGTTTCCTCCACATATATGATACTTTTAACGGAAGGGTTTCTTAACAATGTGATTCTTGTCAAAAATAAAAACTATAGATTCAGACTTTCCAAATTTGAAATGGAGAATAATGTTTCACAAATTATATCTTAACATCTGTAAATATTATTTTAAAAAGCCTATACTGAAATGCTGCTAGCATGGCCACAAATAGTAGATGGAAAAATTTTACACTTCCTGCACCCAATAGCTATTGAGAAAAGTGAACGTGAATGCAGACATTTTTAACTTTGTCAAGATAGGCCTTAATGAGTCCCCTTAAATAATGTGAAATGTGAACCAAGAAGCGAAAAGCAAATATGAAATATAAAGCAGGAAAATATCTAGTATTGGTACTGTAGTATGTGTGGATAAAACTTATGCTACTTCTAACACGACGTGGAATGAGAATTTATTTAAGAATTGCAAAGCATTGAGCATGACACTAAAGTAATGCAACTACCCAGTGAAACAGATAAGACAAACATTAACAACAGATGTACGATTGGAGCGTAAGAGACAAACTAAAGTCTCTTTCTAACTAATATAAACAACTTAGTCTGTTTACAGATACAGAAAAAAAAAACGAGTCATTAGTGAAATGGAAAAATCACTTTATGTTAAATTATATTGAAGCAATTGCTATTTCTGGCAACCACGTTAGGAAAAAAATGCAACATTCTACAAGAATACATTCTGTTACACAACACACAAAATGGAAAAATATAATAAGGTATGTCATTAAAATAATGAGCGATATTACGATATTCTAAGAGAGTGGAAGTAGACTTGAAGAAAATAAAATTGCCAATTAATATAACGGCTAAATAAAATATATGGATTAAGCTATGAGTCATGGCAACTATTATTATTATTATTATTTTTTTTTTTTTTTCGTGAACAAGGGACAACACAACAAATCTAAGAAATACAGTTGAAAGTACGTCTATTATCAAACTTAAGGCGTGAGCTAGGAGAACGTAGCGGCAGGAGCACTCACAGTATAATTAAAAGTGTTACGTACTGCCATTCTACTTCTTTTATTGTATATGAGTTATAAGGTGTACACATTAAGGTCTCCTCTAGTGCTGAAGACTTACGTTAGCACATAATGATTTGATAGTTAAAAGTCAGGCCATTGAGGCAGACTGGACCCTTAGCTTAGGGGTGATGCCACAGAGAGCCGAGGGTGCAGGACGGCCAGCAACAGCACAGGCTATGCGTGGAGGAACAGACGCTTCTTGAGGCTCTGCTACCTCCTAATCTAGCTGCCCATTGCTTAAGGGTCTTTACATTGTGATGTAATGTTCACCAATTATGGTATACCAACGCCCTAAGTTTGAAATATGGAGACCAATTAAAAAGGAGTACATAGGTGTGGTAAGAACTTAAGTTCAAAATGATTCTACTTGCATCACGGTAAAAGCCTCTAAGTCCTCAACGGAAGTGGTGAACCAAATGGATTTAAATAAGTTAGCGCTTTCTGATTCAACTAAGCTATGTAGAAGTATAAAATATTAAACCAAATAAAATTAAATGTTTTCATAATAACTATCGTTATTATGAAAACTACTAAATTAATACACCTCTCGGCCGTACATGTGACAATATGTGCCATTTACTGCCGAGTGGTGCCACCAACGAAAGGTAGGATGTAGGCGGCTCTCGTACGGAAAATGCAAAATACAGGCAACAGGATAACGTTAGGTAATTATGGCATGAGCTAAAGTTACACACAACTACATACAGGGTTTCAAATCCTTCACAAAACGGGTCTTCCAGGTAATCCACGGTGTTTATTAGGCTTCAAAGTGGACTCCAAGCATATCGACGGTTCGTTGCCAACGATGGAGCAGGCGCTACATACTCTCCGCTGCTAACGTAAGCCAATAATACTTTTTGTATAGCCTTAGAGTTTTTTTTTAATTAACAGATTAAATGAATAATTATTTTCACATATGCACGTTATCCACTCTACGTGACCTGCATTCTGGACCACTGTCGCTCACAAAGTGAGCTCTGCTGAGATACATCTCTGTTCACATACACCACCTGATGACTTCGTTCACGCACTTTCAATTATATATGTTGTCCCTTGTTCACGGGAAAAAAAAAAAAAAAAAACTGTCACGACTTACGACTTATTCCTCGTACATATGTTTTTGCTTAGTAAATTTCTTGCTCTTATAATTAAAAATAGTAATATTTTACAATATACAAGAAACGAAACTTTATAATAAGGTAATCTGCCAATAATCAATGAAATGTTTTAGTTAACGTAATAAGTAAATAACCTTGTAAATTTGTTCCTGTTAGCATTAAAATTAGTGAATACTGTGTTGTGGTGC
>CM060846.1:12017500-12075000 GCA_030762175.1 Metallyticus violacea
ACCACTATCACCACAATGTAAATATTTTAACATAGAGTGCGAAGTACTACGCACCCTGGGAGAAAATACGGTTTTCAAAATAGGATTTCCATGTACATTTCTCGAGAATACAGAAAGTCCAGATTTTTGCATACAACGAGTAAGAGTAAGGAGACTTCGTTGCCGGACAACACGCTACACAGAAGGAGCAGAACTACAATAAACGCACAAAGATCGTGTAATGGGACATTGAAGGCCTAAAAAACGCGAGAACATTCATGCCAACAGAGAGCTGGCAAGGTACGACGCCACCATCCTCACAGAAAATTTTTAACCACAGAGTGTAATATAAAAGGCTACTACGGCATGCACCCTTTCGCACCCAAACCGCAGGCAGACCAGCAATAGTCTAGGAATAATAAGAGATGAAAATACAATTATTGTCGAACGAAGACACATCGCATATATGTTCCACCGCAGGCAGATGACGGTACAAGATAGAACCTACAGCCGACCAAAGAGTAATCTGAACATACAAACCGAACTGATACTGGAAACACTAGAAGAAGGAGGATATAGACTCATTCGCAAACTCGACCTGAAACCGGATAAATCGCGTATTATTCACAGGTGAAGGCATAAAAGCGATTAACGAGAAATCACTCTGGACATCGGCAATAACTCCAATTAGAAAACATATGCCAATCACAACAACAGGCCGGTGACGAGCACAATATATAGGAAATTATATACAAAGAAATGAAAAGAAATCCTAGAAAATGCAACAAGCCTGATACAACAACACCAGTAACGGAAGCAATGAAACTACGCACAACGACTCTGCAATCCTGTCAAACAAAAATGAAAGATAGAAAATCACTATCATGGTTCGACAAGGAGTGCTGCGACGCACGGAAGAAGACGCTGTCAGCACACACAGAGTCAAAACCACAATGCAACAACAGGATCTGTCACTATATGCACGTCCATAGCGCTCAGAAAACCAAGACCACCAGCAATAAGGGAAATCCCCATGGACACATGGTAAAACCATTTTGACGATATCCTAAACCTTCAGCACAAAGACACAGCCTACGAATACTATAAAAATGAAACAACTGAAAGTCACATCCCTATAAGAAGGCAAGAAATATGCCATGCGATAACAAAGAAAAAAAACAAACAAACAAACAAAAAACAAAAATGCATCAGGACCAGATGGCATATATACAGGACATCTCAAAGAATTCTTACACATATTGGAAGACTACTGGAAGGAGCTATTCAATAAATTCATGACCACAGGAAACATGTCGGAACAATGGAGAACATTGACAGTGAAAGTCCTTTTGAAAGGGAAAGGAGAAACCTGCAATCCAGACTCATGCCGTGGCATAGCCTTCGAAAACACGTCTTTAAAATTTGTCATGAAAATATTAACCACAAGCTTACGGCAAAATCAGATGCCCAAATTTCCAGAAAACTAATTTGGGTTCAGAAAGGGTAGTAGCATCCTACATGCTATGGACTGCTTTATGGAGTAGGCCCAAGATGCTCTAAGACACACAGGGGGAAAAAAAATTGTAGTCTTCATAGACTACAGCAAAGTTTTCGACACTATCAATGGAGCTACTCTTATACGAAAACTCAGCCGGTTAATTGGTGGTACCCACGAAATAACAAAAGTACTGTCAGACATCCTCACATACAACCACATCCAAATATATGATGATATCACCCTGTCCAAGACTATAATCCGAACTGAGTACTACAACCAGATCCTGTTCAACATCATGACAGCAGACATCACAAAAGTCATTATGGACAACTCGGCAACATCCACACTTTACGCAGGCGACATGGCAATAGGTTCAGAAAGCAAAGAAGGGCTACAAAATGTACTAAACAGACTCATCTCATGGGTTTTGGAAAACAACCTACAAACAATCATGGAAAAACAGAACAAATGATTTTCAGAAAAGATGGTAAACATACACCAAAGGACACACTGACCCTTCGAAATAAACCACTAGAAGTAGTACCCAAATTCAAATATTTTGGAGTTACTTTCCAAACAACATTGACATCCTTCAACACTCATTTGAAAGAAAGAGCAACAGCGGCAATAAAAGCAATTTATAACATCCAACAGCCCCAAAAACTCTCAATAAAAACAGTAATGATACTATTCAAAGCAGCCATAGCACTAATCCACATAATATGTACAAGCTAAAACTCAACGACCTCATAACAGTATTGGGGAGAGAGCGCTGTCAAGACTGACTTACGTCTACGAAAGAACATCAGAACGCAGATACTTCTGCCATGATGAAGGATGCATGGAAACACAAACTACGAGCTCCGCCATGTAGTAACTCGATACGCAATACATGGTTTTCGCCTAAACAAGAGATTCCGCCAGCCAAATGAGTGAGTTGTGCAAAAACACTGTGAAAGGTATCAGGAAAATAACAAAACTAGTACTAGAATAATGTGACCCACTGCATTTTCATTAATAATGAACATTTTTATTTATACCTTAACAACAAATAATCATTTTTTCAGAACAGCTTATAATCTTGTAAAGTGAAAGTTTTTATTCCAACCACCAAATTTGTGTGTGTGTGTGTTTGTGTGTGTGTGTGTGTTACAATTTTAGCCACCATTAAATTTTCATCACCATTAGGGTTTCCCTCCGCCATCATCTAGGTAATATTGAGTGTTTGTGAAAATAAATCAACGTAAAATAATTTTGTTTGCAGCATAACAAATGATTTTAAAATTTAAAATATTTTAAGAATGCACTTTTTGGTTTATAAAGTAAATGAACAAATATTTACACAGTATAGCATTTTGTTAGCAGCGTAACACATTTTTTAAAGTGTATATATATTCAAATTTAAAATTAAGAAAACGTTTAAGTTTATACTTACTTGTTTATATAAAAGTAAATAAAAAAGTGAAACTTATTTTTATTGCAAACTAAATACCTTTAAATTATTTATTTATAAAAATTAAATCAAATCTTAAAATTCATTATCTTTTTAACGTAGCAACTTTTTTTAAAGGTTATATGTGTATATATATATATATATATATATATTTGTAAATTTAAAATATTTTGTTTGTTTGCAAAGGGTAAATTATTCGTTTTCATATTTTTTCAAATAGGAATATTTTCTTTCTAATACATGCCACCTTTATTTTCTATGCTCTTCAGTGAGTATTTCTGATTACTGCCATCATGTGTGTTTTAGCTTCTATTTCTGCTAGCACGTAGTTCGAGCTTTTATGGCTTGGGTTATGCAACACAGCTATTTCATTCTGTTCCTTTCTGTGCTATTCTTTTCTACTTACAAAGCAGAATTTTCTCAGTGTCTCCCAGGCAGAGGAAATAAATGCGCCTTCAAGTCACGTTGACTACGATAAATGCAAATGTTATTTGCAGCATTTAGTTCAACTTTTTCTGCTATCATCACCATATTATTAAGGTACATTATAAATTTATATCAATCAAAATATTCATTTTTTGATTTAGCAACTTATTTTGCAAAGTAAAAACATTTCCTCCACCATACCACATGTGGTGTGTGTGTAAAATAGCAATAAGCAGTTTAATTATTGTTATTTTAGTTGCAGTGTTATTTAATTTATTTTTCATTTGCATATCTTAGTTGCAATTTTATCCAGCATTGAATTTTCACCACCGCCAAGTTTTCCCCCACCATCAAGCTGAAATTATGTGTTTTGAAAGTTTTCAGCATATAAACTTATTTTAGTTCAAATTTTAGCCAATTCAATAATTTTCACGGCCACCAAGTTTTCCCCCGCCATAACGTTAAATGCTGTGTTTTGAAAATGTTCAGCATAGCATTATTTTAGTTTAAAATTTAGCCAAGATTTAATTTTCAACGCCACCAAGTTCCCCTACAATTATTTTGTTAATAGATTATATTTATAAGCACAAATAAACGGCAAAGAATAAGTTTATTTTCAGTGTAACCATTAATTTGTAAATGTAGAACTAATTTTAAAAATATAATTTTTATAATTAAATTAACAAATACTTCCACAGTTAGCATTTTATTAGGAGCGTAACACCTTTTTAAATTTTCTTTTTGTAAAATTAAAATATGAAATGCATATTTGAATTTCAAAGTCAATATATGTTTTTATATAAATGTATATGAAAGAGAGAAAATATTTTGTTTGGAACGTATCACCCTTTTTACAAGATTATCATATTTATTGTTTACAAAACCAAAAATATTTTTGCACCACATCTTGTTTATATATTTCAGTTCCAATTTTAGCCATCATATTTCCCCACACCGCCGTTTTGAAACTTGCTATTTTTTAACATAAGTTTAAGTAACGTTTAGTTCCTAGCTTTACCACCAAGTGTTTTCCCATCCCCACCTCATCTAACATTCTTTAGTTCATAGTTTTGCCACCAAGTCTTTTCCTACATTGTAGCTCAAACTACAATCAGCGCCATTGTAGTTCCAATTTTCGCCACTAATCTGTAATAAGTATTAATATTTTAATCACTGTGTATTTAATGTGTACATATATGAAATTCACACCACCATATATGCAATAAAAAGGCTCCTACTTATTGCTTTAACGATACTCCTATCACTAAACGATGCTTTTCAAATGTCCCGTCTGGATTAAGAATTCAATTTTTACTCAAGGATTAAAAGTGTCACTAGCGCCACTTAGCAGCACAATTATCGTTAATCCAACCAGCTAAGTATGATTAACTGCTGATGTCTGTGAGTATTCCATGCTAAATCTCTCTAATTGTTATTTGCACCGTTTCAAATCGTCATATATATATATATATATATATATATATATATATATATATATATTTGAGTAGTGTTTAACGCCCATTTTTACTACTGAGGCACCACAGGCGGTGGACACTTAAGAATTATGATACATGAGATAACTTGGGAAAGGACTTTTTTATTTTAGGAAGGAAACGTTGTAGGCCTAAGTTTAGGATACCTACCCGGCATTTACCATTTATGAGGAGTGAGGAAAATCTGGAAAAAACCTCAGTCAGGAGGGGGTCCTAGCGGGGTTCACGAGTCCGCGCCTTAACGACCTCGGCCACCCGTGGCGGTCAACTTGACATCCTTTTGCCCGCAGGCAAGGACGTTTCCTCGCTTTTAAAGTTTCATGTAGTGAAAATGCTCAGTTCATTTATATTCTATTATCCGTTCCCAGTAGAGAAATGTGTTTCAGTCAGGAATTCACTTGCTCTTTCTCTCACCGTTTTAAGGGCTTTTCCTTCGGTTAAAAATCGTTAACCGGCAAAACCTTGCACTGCTGAAGGCCAAACAAAGCCTCAAGTTTCTGTATCTCAAAACTCATTACTCAATGGTAACTATTAAAAGTAACTATTGAAGTGCCGCCACATTTTTCCCGTGATGCGACTATTGTCTACGCCCGGGATCTGTACATTTTTTACTTTATATAGCTCAGTAATAAAAAGGTGTAAAATTCGAAGAAAATCACCACAAAAAACCTGCTGGGTAACAATTGTTGCAAAATGAGAGGATGCGCCATATCACTGAAAGAAATATCAACAACACAGTCCTGCTGCAGCATGTGTGAAGTTGTAGCCTGCACATACAACGATTATGACTCTTCAGCTATTGTGAGATAGTGATGGAAATGTACTAACTGTTTTTGTGTTGTAAAGCATTAACTGATAGCGTTGTGAAGACTCTGGGCTGAGAATCTAAAGACCGTGGTTGTCGTTCAACCATTCACACAGCTATCCTAACAGAAGAATTGAGGTTTATCTCATAGCTTTATGGATATTTTCTAGTAAACTTTGTCGGTCCTGGTGGTGTAGTGATAACCATACTTGCCTCCTAAACCCAAGATAGGGGATTCAACTCCGATTCGGGTCGGTGGCCTTTACGGGCATAAAAATCTTAAGTTTTGATTCGTCAGAAGGGACATACAGCAAATTTACATCACGTAAAAGAACCTCAAGCCTGAAAGAAGAGGCCTCTGAGCAAAATTTGTCGGCCGTTTCATGCCCTGAATTAAATGGGATGCTGATGACCTGAGATGTTAAAAAACGTCCGCAAATAAAACAAATCAACAACAAATTAGGTAAACTTAATTTGTCCTGCTTTACTTTTGGAATACCTTCATTATCTTTAGGTAGAGTATTCTTAGCCTCTTCCTTTAGGAAGGAATATTTCACTCTTTCTTTATTTATGTAGTTCCTGGCGTTTGGAGTGAGTTCTTAAATGCCACCGCCAGTTGATTTAGGATTATTTAACTATTTTTCAGTCTTAACGCTTTAATGCTTTCAAGATTGTGAATTAATCTGATTACAAATCATTACTTGTTTGGTTTAATTTCTTAGAGACATCCTCCTATTTCCCTACAAACTCTAAGTAAGGTCTCTAAATCTATAGGATAGGTCCAAGCGCTTTCGCCTGTTCTAATGAAATGGGACGGGGTAAACATGCAACTGCAGCGCATCACCTCACTATTTGTGCAGCTGGCGTGCAATATGAGCCAGGAGCTTTTCGTTGTTACATATGCTGCAAAAGTGCAAAGCGTGCAACTCTGTTACTTAAATGACAAATTGGTGGTTGAGAGCTGTTCTGCATCTTCTTCAAGGCATCCTTAACTCTGCTCGGGTACAGGTGTGTTGGATCTTATTTATTGACAAGGAGTCTTATCCTGGCCGGTTTTCTTTATTTCCACGTAAAATTCTGCTGCATCTGTCAAACTGTGCAATCCGGTACCACAATGGACACTCTCTTCTCCATTAAGTACATCCTTAAATTTGAGAAAAAATTAAACTTTTCGCGAAAAAGAAGGGAAACTTCATAAACTACTCGTGAGTAGAAAAGAGGGAAATATTTTCGGTTTATGCATCGGGTGATCATAATTTACCTACATGTAAATAATTGTGATCTTTGCTATTCTTCATATATAACTTAGAATAAAGGTACCATTAAAACGCTATGTTGGCACTCTGCCTCCGAATTGGAGAAAATGAAGTACTCTTTAGTGCTGGCAGTGACTAACACGTATATATTTCCGTCTTCTATCCTCATATTTGAATCAAACTGAGTCTGTTTGAAAACCAAATGAGCAATAGTTAATCTAAGCAGTTTGCGTAAATAAATTCTTAGCGCCCAAAGCTGTTCTTTGATAAGGATAGCAAAATATTTTTATTATTATGAATTATTCAGAACCTTTAAGAAATGTTAGTTTGTTTTCTAGGTACGATGTAATCAGGTATCACGCATGTTCATGTTTAAATTAACAAACATCTTAAACGAATATTCAATAAACATATTTTAAAGAACAATAACAAAGTAATGAAAGAAGGTAAACATACAATCAACTTTTTCTATAAATTGCAAGAATACACTCGTTTCAGGCGTGTAACTAACTATCCATTGTTAATCATACAGCACGTGCTGAATGTGTCCTGGCAAACACCTCGTTTATATCCCTGAAATGTTCCATTTTACCTGGCAAATGTAGAATTTTCATCTACACATCCGTCTTAATATTCTCTAGCGATTGAAAAGGCTAATTTTAGAGCTTACTACTCTTGACAATATAGGATGATTTATTATTTTTTTTAGTAGTGTTTAGCGGATTTTTTCACTATTCAGGCATTACAAACGGCCAACACTCATAATAAACTGGGAAAGCAGTTGTAGAAAGGAAGAGTTTCAGGCCTAAGTTTAGTGTACTTTCCGGCATTTGCCATAGCTGAGGACTGACTACCTGTGTCTGTTAATGATCTACCTCTGATCACTTTCTAAGACCGACGTACTTCTCCCAAAGACGCTTCCTGGTTGTTTACTCTCTGCAAACCACTGGAAGCTACATCAGCACATTAGGCCATTACAACAGAACGCTTTGGCTTCAAGCACTGTCTCACAAAAAGGCATACCTCGCTTCAACTTCGCGCAACGCTTTTCCTTCAGTGAAATTTAATTTTCATACTAATGACCCGCTATTGTGGCACCTCCCTGTAAGTAATCAACTAGAACAGCACCTTATGCATCCTAAAATCAGATGACAGCACTCTTCTCAGCTATTACAGGCAGCGGATATTTTTTTTAGAAGGAAGCATCCCACATCTAAGTTTAGCGTACATTCCATTGCTGAGGAGAGAGCAGAACGGTCCTTATGGTAATCGAACAGCGGACTCTGCTCATGATTCTGTGACAGTGGCCTCGGTCTCCCGTGTTAGTCTCATGGGATGGAGCTCTTTGTTTTCATTCCTTACTTCGCGTTTTGGTTTCAGAATTATAATGATGCACTCGTCTATTGCATGAAATGTTTGTTCGCCCGAAAATGTGTTAAATGTTTACGCTCAACCGCTTTGAGGTATCCATGTTGCAGCTAATTCTTCAATTTCTAACGGACGAATAACTTAAAACTTTTCCAAATGAGATGTGTCATTGACGTGCTGTTTGCATGGAATAAAGTTCTTCACAATGATCATGGGTTTATCTTGGCACTAAGTTTCAGTTTTTAAATGGAACGATGCTTTTGTGATGCTAAGAAAATAAAATCTGATATGATTAGAATCGCAATGGCATTTTATGCTTTATCCTAGTGCAAATATTTGATGAAACATGGTCATTTGAACGTTAGAAACAACGTGTTGTCCTTTGCACTATTAAGCAAGTGTTGCAGATTACGCGCCTATAATTTTATACTTTATTTCCTTTACACGGATTACATTGAGACTTCTTAGGCAATACTTGGCGTACTTCATACAAGTAAATAGTAATGGATATGCTAGGGAACATGTTATTTGAAAATGCCATGATCCCACTGTATGGAAAATGTAGAAGGAATGCCCTGCTATTTTGCAATTTGCACAAGGAGAAATAGCAGACAGGCGTGAACCATCTCGAGGAATATGTCGGTCCTGGTGGTGTAGTGGTAGCCATACTTGCCTTCTAAACCCAAGATCGGGGGTTCGAACCCAGCCGGGATCGATGGATTTTTTCGGGCGTAAAAATCCTAAGTGTGGCTTCCTTCGGAAGGGAAGTAAAGCCGTGGGTCCCGTGTCGTACATTTACGGCACGAAAAAGAACCTCAAGCCTGAAAGAAGAGGTGTCTGAGTAAAATTTGTCGGCCGTTTCACGCCCTGAATTGAATGGGACGCTGATGACCCGAGATGATCGTCCATAAATAAAACAAATAAACAGGACGAATGACTAAAGAGATTGTTGTCAGCCATAAGAAACTAAAGGTGTAACACCTTAAAAACGTCTCTGAATCAAAAGAGAGACTGGAAAAGATGGTGAAATTAATATTCTACCTGCTGTTGCTGTAGACCCGACACTAGCGCTTGCGTATCAGACAAATGTACTACTTATTCTGCAGCACTTTCACAATCGTGCCAATTTTCGTCAGCGATTATTCAAACGTGATACACCATGCGTCGAAGCAATGTACGGATAAGTCAACTTTAGAAATGTGCACTATTGGTCAATAAACAACTACGTTTGCCTTCGACAAGTGAAACGTCAATGCCCATGAAGTGTAAGCGTGTGGTGCAGAATATTGGACAACTTTTTATAAGCAAATCATTGAATTAAACAAGTACGCCAGTTTCCTAACACATGAACTTCCAGCCATGTTAGAGGACATTCCATAGAAGGAGCATGATATGTATCCAGCTACAGTGCAAAATGTGTTATAGCTTGTCTTGGGGAATGTTTCATCATCATTGGATTGGGCGAAGGGGATCTGTGGGCTGGCCAATATGTTCCCTAGATTGCACACGTATAAACTTTTCTGTGAGGAAAAATAACAGATGGTGCCTACAAGGATATACTCACAATATCAGAAGACATGAAAAGCCGTACTAGAGCAGCTTGTGGGATAGAATGTTCTTCTGAAATGCTCAAGTGCAGCAAAACTTGCATGAAACACTGAAATCTTCTATTGCAGGAATGGCTATCAGTAAAAACCATATGAATATAGACATATAGACGTAAACATATAACATACGGTACGTAGCTAATGCTGGGAGAGATAATACTTTGTTTCAGAGTCAAATGAGTATTTGCAATAGGATCATACAAAATATGTCATTGTAATTCTAATCTTATGTACTTTTATTTTCTTAGTGTCAACAAACATTGTTTCATTTGAACAGCATAAAATTAGAGCTCATCATTGTTGGAATCTCTGTATTGACTATATTTCTGAGCTCCTCTTCACACTTTTATTTTGAAAAAAGTGCATCAATTGCACGTATTGTTTCGGAAATATTTGCGGTGGAAACTTTAGGTATAAACTGTGATATGATATAGTGTATCTCGTCGATCCTCCAACACTATTTGTACCGCCGACACGCTCACTTTCACAGAATGTTCTACCACATTTGGACTAACGATATCATCTTTCTACTATTACATAACCTCGCATTCTGCAGGTTCCAGGCTCAAACCATTTGCGGCTTACCACCTTGAACTTGGTCACTTAGACCAATGCCAGAATGGGTATTTATTTACTTTCCACACTCATATCATACATTTTCATTCGGTAGTTGCAAGATAGAAAGTGCAAGGTACTCTGCAGCATGGCGGAGGATTTCAACTTGGAGGGTTCCGCTTAGACGCTGTACTGTCAAGGCTCCTTCAGGCCTGCCGGCGTCTGCAACTTACCATCCAAAAAAAGAGGTTATCGACCCCGCTCTCCTCATCTTATCCCTTCCTTCCGGAGGTGGCTTAGGCTCAAAGGGTCGAGGCGCAGCAGTTCCAACTCGCCTTATCTATATCCTATACAGAGCACATTCTTACAAGCTTTGATAATTTTCAACAGAATTTCCCTTCATTTACAGGGTTCTAACCTAAACTAAATCAGCACTTCTTAAACTTGGTCCTGTTCCATAAATGTGTGGTCTAATTCATTACAAGTTTATGGACTTGTAACTTGTGATTATCAGTATAATTCTGTTCCATAAAGGTTTCTGCTACACATACACTTTACAACTGCACACTTACAAGTGTACAAATGATATTTCCTAGTTTTGTTCCAGCGAAGTGTTAGTATTAGTAGTGCACTTGTAACTTGTATAAATTTCTCTACAAGTGTAGGAATGTTGGTTAGTGAAAGTTTTAATACCTTTTTAATAGGGAATCAGTTGACCTAAATATGCGAAGTATTAACGCAAATGCTGATAATGATGACAGTAGGAAAGAATAAAGCAATATTTCAGTATAATGAAAAGTTGGTTTAAGTGCAATTAAAATACGACTTATGATAATATTAGGCTTTCCTGTTTCATATGCATAATTCAGTCCAATATCTTAATTAATGCTTTTTAAAGTTCTTGTTATATGCCACTAAAATAATTTCTTTCCGTTTCTCATTCTGTTTTAAAATAATATCTTCTTACACAAATTGTCCATTTTTTTCCTTGTGGGAAAAATGTGATTGCCAAACAACATAAACACATTTATATAAATGTAAATGGTGAAATATAGAAATAAAATAAATGCAACTGGGAAGTTCGGTTCTTCTGCATTCGCTCGAAGCTTCAAATTGATTGTACCATGTATGTGAACTATTGCGCTTGCATATTGATAAATGTATAATAAAGTTGTTATTATCATTGTTTCTGAAAAAAATACAAAACCCAATTAGCAGGAATGACAGTAATTCGCTCTGTACATTAAAATTACACATTTATTATTAATTAATTACTAAGGACAGAATTTACTGCCAAATGATATGAAACATATAATTGGATCTTTAAAATGAAAGAAATTAAAAACGTCTTAAAGTTTCGAAGAGTGCCAAATAGTTATCAGAGATGCATATTCTCAAAGTTGGAATAATTATTGTATTTGTATATATGTAAAATAAATAGTTTAATGTTTGTTCAGAATGTCTGCATATATTTGGACTTGAAATTTGCTCTCTAATTAACAAACTTGTTTTGAATTTTATACTTTTATTGGCGATGCCATCTGAATATATATATCATAGAAACCCATATTAGCTACAGGGAAGTAAACTTCTCGTGATATTATTAATGCTAAAGCGACAATATATCACCAGTACAAAAACGTTGTCAAGTTTGGAGTGAGCAAGTACTATAGCTGATAATCATTATAACGCTTCAATGAGTAGAAGTTATGGGAGAGAGATGAACAGTCTCTAGTTTTGTTAATGGCTGCTATCATTTAGTGAGCTTAGTTTGTGACTTAACGTATTGTAGAGAAAATATATTTCCATTTAACGTTTCTTCCACTCATACATTTCGCACAACAACCGAGCATTCAGCTGTCAAATTGAATTGGGAGGTATGCCCAATGCAGCTCAGGGTAACAGCTCATAAATAAACAGTGTTTACTTCATTTTATTTTCCTACAAACTTCGCGTTTGTTCAGATGTATAAGCGAAAAGTGCACGCAGAAGAAGAGAATATAAAATATGTATTGAAGCTCTAGAAAGTAGTACATTTGTCCAGAACCGCCGGAAATATTTAAACCTCTGAAGTTACCGAGCGGGGTAACTCAGGCACTCCAAATATTTTTATTTTTTAATAATATACTATTTTCTCTTAGGACTCGTATTCGGGAGGTCTGGGCTTCAAATCCCGTAGGATCTGTCATCCAGACCTTAGGTTCTCTGGTGGTTTTCCCTGGTGACTGCAATGAACTTCCTTTCCTCAAATTTCATATCATTCCCTTGGTTCTGTACAGGGCCGAAATTGCCAGGCGATGAGAGATTTCTTCCCCTGCTTCTGGTATGGAACCCCTTGAAGGGGGCCTGGTGTCTCCCTCATTTCATCCCTTCCTCCAGGTGCCCCCATTTGGAGCGTTGAGCAGTATGTTTCTCCAATAAATCACTAATTCTGAATATTCAATGAGTGATTGTTAAGTACAGCTAACGTCGCATTCAAAAGCTGAAAATAATGCGTTATTCGTGGGAAACGAATATGTGAATAAATGTTGTTCTCTGTACGAGTACATACTCCAACTGTTTCGTTCCCAAACAAATATTTCATGAAATAAAACATTTAAATGTGATTGGCATTTTTAAACGTATTTAATTGAAAAAAACTGGGCATGGTTAATGAAGAAATAAGCATGACCATATATCCTGGACTTGTGCACATCGCACCTAATGAGTGTGTTCTGTAGGAAATTCACGGTTGGGTGCCCCGTTATTACCGGAAACTCATGTCTCTGCTACAAGAAAAAACAGATTGGAGGCAGTCATTTGGCAGCTGACGTGAACAAACTCGAACAATGACTTTGCTTTAATGAGTTACAGGTTACTATTGCAGAGAAGTCGATTCATGGAAGTGACAGAGATCAATGCAAGCATGACGAAGTGTCTTCAACTACGTCCTTATACACTGGACAGAAGTAGTTCACTAGTGCGTGGGCGAAACAAGAAATATACATTTTAAATCTGTACATAGAAAGCTGTACTTCCGCATGAAGTTCACTTTTCATCTTTGTGTATAAGTAATATTTAGATGACAGGAAGTATTTGAAGACACTTAGAATGAAACTCGTTGGAGCGGGTCTCGTGTCTCCCTCATCTCATCTCTTCCTCCAGGTACCCCCATTTGGAGCGTTGAGGAATATCTTCCACTAATTCTGAATGTAATGAGAACAATGCACTTGTAATGTCGTAGAGACAAACATCTTCAGGATAGTTAGCTTGATGCCGGAAATATGTAAACACAGCTTCATGCATCACAATAGGGCCCTATTTCGCTAAAGTTTTAGAATGCGATGAAAACGAATATTCCACTAAAGTATGGTTTAATACACTTTTATACTTTAAGTAAATATTTCATTTCCCTTTTGATGACATTGCCCCACATAATTTAGCTGGGAGTTAAATAGTGCGTAATTCTTTGGGGATTTGTGGCAGGGAAATATGTACTCCAGCAGTGGCCTTGTGGAAAGAACAACCGCATCAAGAAATGTGGCCTTTTTGGTTTAAAAAGGCGCGTGGTATGTTCCAAACACTATGAACAAGGTGGTTTTGAGAAAACTTTAACTTTAACTGTAAGAGTGGGGTCGTTTGCATTGGCAATTCTGTAAGCGCAACGATTGAAATATGCAAGTATTTACCGATTTCATAATAAACTACATTGGTACTAAATAAGGAGCAACGTCACTTTTTAAAGGATATGAATTTGTAACCGAAGTTGTGGAATTGAAATAATCTTTTAGGATTTTAAGATTAATTGCAACGACCTCTGCAAGCAACATTAAACTTATATGAGTTTAGATTGAAGCTCGACCGCCTCCTTGGTCTAATGGTTACCATTGTTCACTGCTGACTGAAAACTTCCAGATTCGATCGCTAATATTTGTTTGGAAATGTTCTAAATTAGGGATCTCTAGAACGGGGTGCACTCAGCTTCGCGAGGACAATTGTGGAGCTGACTGATAGAGAGGCAGCATTCTTCGATCTCAAAAGCCGCGTGATAGGCGACTGGCAGGGTGCGAGCATGCTGGTCACATGCTCTCCTGCAATGTCGGAAGACGGAGATAGAGAAATCAGCGGTCACTGCTGGCACGGGCTGTCGCGCCAAGACGAAGAGGATATTGCTGCATCTTATCTCTTATCTCTTCAAGTTCAAGGTAGATGCTGTTTGTTTGTACAAAGCACATCATGATTTCAGTTGTTACTATGCTTTACATTTTATCTTAAAATAATAACGATTTCACATACAAAGATATCAAAATGAAATACATAAACTAAAATGGTGTGTATTACATTATATTCAGGCTCGATTATTGGAATATTAAATATGTAAATTCCCCAGAAAAACAATATTAAACATTCCTCCTTCTGTTAAGTTCAGTTGAACTAAGAAAAACTTTTATTATTTTGAGTTCAACTGAATATTTGCATATAACTGTCCCACATACAACGTTCGTGTTTCTTATCTCAACTTCTGTGGTGAATTTTTACGTGCCACTACCGCTCAGTAGCTAAAACGAAAATTATACCAAAGTTATCTCAAATTTTAAAATGAGTCACTACAATTATTGTTACAATTTTTTTTTTCTGAGCAACATTTGATACTGAAAACTTTACAGTAGATATGGTTTTATTTAGTACTGTTAGCCTCATTAATATTCATTGGTCATATATAATGAACAATGAGCGGATGTTGTAAGAAAAATTACAATTCGACGAGAACAGAAAAACACTTCAAAATACAAAAAGTACCATCAAGTTCTGTGCATCCCGAGGAATTACTGAAAAACTTAAGCCACTTTGATACAATGATAAATTAAGGAAAAGTAAAATAAGCAAAATGAATGTAAAATGAAGATGTTAGAAGTGGAAAATAAACGGAGATTTTCACCTATACAGAGTGGCCAGTCGAAGATGCCTCTCCGATCTAAGTCAGGTGTTTTATGATTTTTAGTCAAAGTATTCATTATACATAATTTATATGTTCATTAAAACTGGGGAGCGGAGTTTGTACTAATCGTAAAATTTCATGCAACACAATATGAGTTGTGCAAGATGTGGCTTTTGCACTAACGAGAGTGTCTGCTGCGCATTTCCAGGGCTTGTGTGACATCGCATTCTGGCTACTGGATCACAGTGTCGCACAAACCATTCTCCTAAGGGTTGAGAACTATGAAAGTCACAGTTCGTAATTCTCTGCGACAGCTGCGTTGCTGCATTCCCGGTACCTTCTTCTAAGTTAGGCACGTTCGCCCACCCTAGTGAGGATAATCTGGGAGCTGCCTGGTGGAGAGTTGGCGTTGTTCGATCTAGGAAGCCGCTTGAAAGCAATCGGCATGCTGATCACATAATGCCTGCTGTAATACTGCCCTCTATCAATGAAATCGTAAGACGGAGGTAGAGGAAGCAGAGGTCGCTGTGACAGGCCAAGACTCACCGCCAATAAGAAGAAGAAGAAGAAGAAGAAGAAGAAGAAGAAGTGATCTGTCCATCTGGAGACATTTATTAACCGGTAATGCTCAGGAAATGTCGTAGTGTCAAATTTCTTTGCATATCGCATTTGAAGGAACTTGAATTCAGAAATAGACCTGCAGAGTACAAGAGTTTCTAAATATTTGGGTTTATCATTTACACCAGTTAAACTGGGGGAGTCGCAGCCGTTTCCCACGCTACAAATGTTTACAATTACGAGTTTTTGTTAGTTCATCTTACAACAATTTTGATGAAACCAAGTGCCAATAATGACAAAATACAGCTATAAAACTCCAGTTTATTCCATGCAGTACAACATATTTCAACATGCAACAGTGCTAACATGAATAATGTTTCTAAAATACAGAATATCAACGAAAAATGTAGCTGAATACTAAGTAAAAGATTGCTTTTTTGTCATATTCTCGACACCGCTTATTTGCTACCGTCTTTGTAAGATTTGCAGTAAATCTGAAAACACAACCTATAGGTTATTCTGTTATCTTCCACACGCGGAAATGGCTGTTCGCTCCCAAGTAACATAGGTTTTGTGTGGCAAACACTCTCACCTCCGGATATACGATATAGGTAGATTTCTGAGATACCAAATTCTCGCTACTGTACTTTTAAAATTTAACAATACTGGATATCAGTAAGTTTCATTGCAAATAAGAGCACTGTCGTTATTGTCATAAAAGCGACTTGTGAAAAGAGAAGTTCATATTGTCCGTCTTAAGATATTTGTAGATGCAATCAAATTCGTCTTTTAACTTTTCTATTTTCTTACTAGATATAGTATTTCGATTCGAATTTTTGTAAACGTTTACACTTTAAAAACGAGCCACAAAAATGTTTTTTACTATAATTATGCCTCATATTCAACTTTTTAAAAAAAACTAGTCAGTGTAAGAAATGTCTGAGTTATTAACTTGTAGTTTGATGTTACCCCGTAGAAAGGGTAACCATGCGATACTTTGCAAGACACACAGTCATTCTCGCAGTTCTTTTCTAAGTGCAATATCATTAATTTCAAAAGTAAATAAAACTATTGTTCAATGTGGCAACACAGACGTGTACTATGGTAGTCCTTCAAATGCACGAAAGCGAAGCTTCCTAGATCACTGTCATGAGCGCAAGGTTTACATTCACCACTTCCAAAAAAGTAGTGGACATTTTCCAAATTGACTCGTCTTTCAGTTTTTCCCCCTCTAGTGTTGCACCAAGTTCTTGGTTTTGCCTGTCACCTCTGCAGCGCCACCGGCAGTCACAGACACCTGTATCTGGAGAGATATTTGTCATGAATGTCTTCAACAGTAGCAGTTTCATGGTTAGGAATCAAATTAAAAATATCTTCAGCATCTTCCAAAGTGTGGTCGCAGGCTCAATTTGTGTTCACACGTTGCATATCTTCACTTTCATCAAGCGCTACTGAAAAAAACATGCAAATGTTGAAGACACTTCATGTAGTTGTTTATGCAAGTTATCAGCTGCATCAGCTACTCTTCGAGTTTCTTGAAAACAACACATTTTGAAACACCTCTTCTATTTCAGCCGCAATTATCATTCATTTCCTAGCGAAGGATCCCTTTACTGAAAGGTTGAGAATGTTCTGCCAGAAATAGCTAATTTCATAATCGACTCACTAGCTTCATTCATTTTTTTGGGGGGGGGGGGAAATTGCTGTCTTTGTAATTCATTCCTTTATGCCCTTTTTATTATTAATATTATTATTATTATTATTATTATTATTATTATTATTATTATTATTATTATTATTATTATTATTATTATTATTATTATTATTATTATTTGCCATTAAAATGGGGAAAGATTTCTTTATAAATTATATCATAGTGTTATTTAACGTCTTACTTTATGAAAATATTTGCAACTATATTGTAAATAATACACAATTTATGCTCCATTTCCGTGCAAAAGTAATTGAGTTCGTATCTTTCTAAAAAAAATCCGTCAATTTGTCGCCAACCTATGACTTGAAAAGCACTACAATTAGTTAAAATTCAGCCACAATTCAAAACGAATTACTTAATTACAAACAGCGAAACAAATACTAATTATGTTGAATTTTAGTGCTACCAACTCCAAGCTGTATGAAAACTATGCCTTAAACAAGGCAAAGGAAAATACTAGAACTCGCGCGATCAAGAAAGTAGATGGTTAGTGTGCTCACATACGTAGGATACAGTCAATTTAAGTAGTAGGTATGCTTTCAGATAGGTAACAGGCGTATAAACAAGATAAGCGAGGTGACAATATAGCGACTTCGACAAAGAAATTGCATTTTCACGGTAAAATAGTATGTTGAATGTTTGTCTATTGAGACAGAATGGGCCGCAAAAGATCACATAAAAGATCGCAAGTTTAGTTTCCTGTCTTACACCAGTATATTCCATCCTTTACATTCAGTTTTTCATAAGTAATAAGAATATTTACATAGAAAGTGATTGCAAACGATGCCGGCTGCCAGTCACCAATACATTAATGAGACAGCGCCAGTTGGATGGGTGATCGTTGGAGAGTTGTCGCATGTGCGTAGTAGTTCAACCAGTCGCGCATTACATAAAATATGAGATCATTAACGGCATCTCCACTCACTAACACGTCGCAGAGAATCTCAAACAAGGAGTAACTGTATCAGAAGACGACCCAAACATTAAGCTATATGTAGAGAGAATGATGAAGTAAAAAAGTGAAACAGAATGAATTCCTGGTATTACCTTATAAGAAAAAGAAGAAGGAGCAATTGAGCGGCTTGGCAAGTGAACTCCAGTTATGCTTCTGGGAATATGTGCGTCGCCGGAACAACCATAAAAATCGGTTTGTGGGCAAGCCCGCATTGCTAATTTCCACCGCTTTCCAAGCAAATCACTACAAGCATAAAAGAATTCCTAACGGAGCGATAACGGAATTCAGTCCTCATTTAGACTGAATGAGCTACCTAAGAAGGCAGTATGTGCGTTATGTTCCTTGTTCCTTTGCGTCGAGCATTGCAATTGATAACGTGTAATGCTTTCACTGTACAGTTCCAGCAAATAGTTATTCTTTGCAAAAACACGTCTCTTAAGCGGCTCTATGCTCAATTTAAAAATAAAAATAATTACAATTAGCATTAAAAGTTTAATTCTTTACAGTGCCGTAATAGTTTGTTTATTGTAATAGCATTCTTTCTTTATAAAGGCGGGATTACGATCAATGTTCATTCATCTTTATCAAATAGAATTTCATAGTATTCAATTATGTTCAACGTTTGCACACTAGCCGCAAGATGGCATGAGCTGAACATTGTCAAGGTCTACCTTCAACAAACGCAAACTTATCGTCAGCGCGACAAGCCTCTGCCCTCTACACTGCCAACCATGAAATAAAGTGAACCGGCTGTTTGTACGCAAATTATTCCGTCACATCATGTTAGTTAATTTATACAATATATCATCTTTGTAAATTAAATTTAAGTATGCAAATAGTGTGTATTGTTAAAATAACTTCATGAATGTGTGAAACCAAGAGAATAAATTATTTGTAACGAATACTTTTAGGTTATTTCACTAATGTATATTTTATTTATTTCAGATGTTGTGTTGCAGCATGCAAGTTTAATTATAACAATTAGATAAAAATGGAAATTATATAAACGATAATTAGCATCAGATACACCCAAAGGAATAATGATTAAACAAATTTTATTTAAAAAAGGTACAGCTGCTAGTTTATGCAATACACGATATGCTTCCCGCTCTCTTCATTGAAAATTTCTCATGAATACTCCCTCGAAAAGCAACGATTTTAACTGCCATAATATGTCTATTTACAATAAGCCTTGTTAACATATTTCATTTCGTTATTCAACACATGAAAGTGCAATATGAGCAGCAATGCGTTTATCAAGCAGCTGACTGCGAGTCCACCATGTTGTTTTTGGTACCGGCGGTAGACAACAGAGTGAGCTAGCAATCATAAACAAACGTCAATGCACGTTGACCATGATACACCACCTCAAATCGTTTGGTCGAGCTTGAGTCCTGTACTGTTCTGTACGAAATGTCACGTCAATAACGTTGATCGAATCCAACCTTAAGAAAAGAGATATTAATACATCTGTTTGTAATTGACAACTTTAGTTTTCTTGGAATGCAACATGTGCTGAACATTTATTAAAAAGTATATATATATATATATATATATATATATATATATATATATATATCAAACTACATAAAACACAAGCAATTTACAAAAACTGCTTTTTCTTAATTTTATACAAATAAATCACAAGGTGCTTGGAATAGTAACGTTCATTTTATCTTTATGGCAATGTAGGACTGTTGTAATATGTGAATTGACAAAAACAGCATTAGCGCTTTAAATATTTTGCAGAAGATTGCGCAAAGTATAAAGGTACTAAATATTAAATCAAATGGCACTCAATTAAAAATTGGACAACTGCATAATTCCTATGTGAAAGACCTAAAAATTTTCAAATAGTCACTTGGTTACAAAACTAAAGAAAAAAAAAAACTCAAATCTCTATAAGAATGTAGTAAATGTGTTTAACCTGACAAGTATGTTATTGTTTGTCATCTTTATTATTTTGCTAATATTTTAGCTTGGAGAATTATTGAGTTTTAAACTGCCGATACCACCTGGTACGGTACAACTGTTAATATACAGAGTGTTAATGAGCTACTCTGAAATAATTTCTGAGAGTGTGGAGGGGTTTTAGACAGATAATTTGAGATAGAGAACGTATGGCCTCTCTGTTCAAATTTAGAAACTATAGCTATACGTTTCTAAAGCGCCAGTATTCCGCTGGCTAATGAAAATGCTCCTCGAAAGCATAACACACGATAACGTAAGAAATTTCAAAACATATCATTCTGGCGCAATGGTTATGGTGATATTAGCTTGGAGTGAGTTCCGAGTTCCAGTCTCGTTCATCTCATTTTTGCTTAGTTTTCTGACTAGGGCCTAGTAATGCAACCTTTAGCCTACGTTTTAAGTGGATATTTCAATTTATACACTAAAATCTTAAAACATTAATTCATACAATTACAACCCTTGCACTCGTTATTGCACGTTTGAATCAGAATCATGTTTTATGTGCTAGGTAAATTAACTTTTAGGCATCATGTTAGTAGTAAGCTTATTAGCCATTGTATGTTGGTAATACATTCATCGAAAGAAAGAAAACTTGAAAGCAATGAGTAAAATTCATTGATAATTCTTTAGTATGCGTATCGCAGTACTTCATATTAAATTAAACAAAGGCAATGACAAGAACTGAGTCCACAGCCTGCGGAACATCAGCTTTTGCGTTAGGTATTATGCGACACAGACAGTGAAAGAGCTCCCTTTAGAGTGGGCTACATCAAGACCAATGCAGTCGGTCTTGGCTACATAATGCATGAAGGAAGTTAATAGATGTTCAGTGTCGCTCTGTCAAATGATTAGTTCTAGATGTGAGGGCTTTTTATGGCACTAAATCTTGAAAACGCTGATAACGAGCTGCGGAAAATCGATATTTCTATGCTCGCAAGACAGTTTTAAAGACATTTTTAAACACCTTTTCACTGGACTTGGCTTTAACACAGACTTATCATAAATGATGCCAAAATGTTTAACACCATAAAACTGTTTAGCTGTGAACCATAAATTGCCTATCTCATATTGCTTATATACGACATCTCTACACTCCCTGAAATGATTTCGGTGTAATTCATTAACATCCTGGTATACAGAGTGTAACAAAAAGTATGTCAAGTCTTTGAGAAAACATTCCTCGCAAATACAGGATAAAAAATATAATATGAACATGGATCCGGAATTGTTTTATTTCGTTGTTAGAGTCCTTTTTCTACACCTGTACCGCATAGCAGAATATTAAAAGAGAACTGTGGGAAACAGAAAATTATATGTAATGTTCAAAATGTTCTCCGGAGACTCTCTAGATCTTCGGCTAATCCACAGATCATTGAGCATCTGCCGACTCCGCATTTGAATACCCCATTTTACTGCACCCGGAACGAGATCCGTAAACATACAGAACTGATACTACATGCTCTGTGCTACGTCAAGCAATGGAGTGAGCAGCATAAGGGGCCATTCACATAGAAAATACTGACGTCAACGCGAGGACGTGAACATTACCGTCATAGTAGTCGTCGAATCAGGAAACGTGACTTTACCATAGACCGCGAAATTGTATCGATGAAACAAATGACTTTAGTTGTTTTGCTATAACCTTAACAAAAAATGGATACCTAATGAGCCGTGCATGTTATATTATTTCAGACATCATTAGCACGTGTTTTCAGTATTTTGCATTTAAAACTTCGAAAATATCGAAGCAGATGATGATGAAAATGCGAAGTGTTCAACAAGGTGATTTACATAACGTGAATGCATTTATGAATTGGATAGTCTAGGTAACCTACACTTTATGTGTATATAATATTCGTATAAGTATTATTTTGTGCAGATTTTTGGCACATGGTGACTATCCAAGTTACAGAATCGGTTAATGAACACGTTGCAACAATATTAGACAACTAGGGCTATTTGCGGTGCTCTTCACGACAGATATCTCCCAGTCCCTACAGCATGTGATTATAAAAACATTGAAGATTCTGCAATATACCACATTGAGTGCGAGCTATAAATGAAAAACACGTTGTAATTGAAGCACCTAATAACGGAGGGCCTGAGTTTTGCAATTATGAGAAAGCATTTAGTATTATATTGATGGCAGTGTGTGAAGCAAACTTCTGCTTTACTCACGCTAATACAGAAGCCTGTGGAAGAGTTCGGTCTGAGAACAAATAACAAGTACTTCCCCTTCCTGGAGCAGAAATTCTTATTCCATATCATCTTTGTCGGTGATGAGTCATTCTCATTACGGAACTGGATGAGGTCTTTCCTAAAAAGTTTCCTGAATATTCTGAAAAATAAAATATAAAATTATCATCAGTCTCGAGCTCGCAGTCATTGAAAATACGTTGGAATTTTGGTTGCCCGCTTGGGAATTTTCCATCGCGTGTTAAATGCTAAACCAAAAACAGTTGACAACATAAAAGCGACGTCTGAAATGGGCCTTTCAGATAAAATATACTGCCCTGCAACTTTTAAAGACAGAGAATGTCATCAAGAAATGCAAGAATTAGAATTGAGGTGGAATGTTTCAGAACAAGATGCTTTACATAATATTCGCAACTGAAGCATAGGGGTAAAGAATGCAACATTTGAAGAAATACAAATTCGAGAAGAACTTTATTTCACCGGTTCGTACAAGACATGGGCAAACAGAGTGCGTTTACTTGGAATGGGTTAAAATGTATTTTCATTTTTTTTTTCAAATTGTAGCTTAGTACCTGGTGTCCATAACTAAGTTAGGAAAATTGAGAACGTTTCCTCTTTTTGGCACCTACAAGTATCTGAATAATATGTACCATCGTTTCATCTCTTATGTCATCCTGAAGCACAGTCAACTGAATTTTAACATACTCTCCGAATGCATCTGCATAAAAACACTGTTCATTTTGCTTCTTTTCCCAATACATTGAGAAAATCGGTTAGAAGTTTCCGCAAACAGTCGCAGATGGTCACCTATAGACACCTCCTCTAGTTTTGCAACTGCCCGTTTTCTCTTTCCTTTTCCTTTTTTATTGGTTGACACTATGTTGAAATTTCTCAATGGTGCAGTATTTGATTAATCTTTTGAAGCTTCATCTTGGTAATGGGATTCCACTGCGTTATCAGACAATTCCCGTCGGAATATGGATTCAATTCACCACTATCGGCAATAGCAGTGCTATTGTTAGTACCAACATTTGAACTTGTAATAACTGGGTGATCTACTGTTCTGACGAAACACAATTACTCACTGTGTATTGTTCCTTATATGCTCATCTAGAAACATAAATGGCCACGGCGCGGCGTTTTGTAGGAAGCCTGTCAGTTACTCTTGGTACCGTCTGCCAAAGCCCTTTTTTCTCTGCAACACCTCTCTCTA
Organism: Metallyticus violacea; assembly: GCA_030762175.1. NCBI lineage: Eukaryota > Metazoa > Arthropoda > Insecta > Mantodea > Metallyticidae > Metallyticus > Metallyticus violacea. The sequence continues at coordinate 12,041,466 of CM060846.1, forward strand.
AGGTTCTTCGTTCCATTTTTGGAATCTTCAACTGTAACAAACATGTAAACCTACTCAGAATGAATGCATTTTACCCCTAAAATATATTACAATGTTATTACCTTTGAAAAATATTATGTATTATATGTTTAAATACCACGTGTTAATAAAATGCAAAAGGCGTTAGGTTATGTTACTTTAATTTAATGCAACTCTGTTTTGTTTATTTACAAACGATATGTAGTCTTTGAAAATATATATGAAACTCATTGTTTTATTAATATAAATAGGAAATTCACTTTCCCCCGTCAGTTACAATAATAAAATAGCAGCTTTATGCATGGTTGTAATGAGTTTCTTAAGTTACACATAATAATTTATAGTTAGGATATAAATATTTAGCCTAGGTGTTGGATATAGCTAGTGTATAGGCTGAGAAGGTCACGCAGAAAAAGACGAGCAATAAAAACCAGAGTTTCAATTCAAAAAGAAGTGTCGGGACACATCATTCCATTCGTTCATACCCTTGTCAAAATATGTGCTGTTAGCCAAATTATTTTCTAAATCAGGGGACATACAGTCCTATATTGTTTTTCAGGTGTAACAACTTCACCAGCTGTGCTATGTGCACATCTACAGTCCTAGGTGAGTTTTATTTATTTATTTATTTTTGAATAGTGTTTAACGTGCGTTTTTACTATTGAGACACCACAGATGGTACACACTGGTGACACATGAGATGAAATGATAAATTGGGAAAGGATTTTTTTTAAGGAAGGAGGTCTATGTTTAGGGTACATTCCCAGCATTTGTCATTTATGAGGACTGAGAATACCTGAAAAAAAACCCAGTGAGGGAAGACGGTCCTGGCGGGAATCGAACCCCAGACCTCCCGCCTACGAGTCCACGTCTTAACGAACTCGGCCACCTGTAGCGGTACCTCCTCCTAGGTCAGTGATTGTGAATTATTTTATATAGAGGATGTAACATTAAGGTAGGGTCAAACGTTCAAGACACATTCCTCACGCATAGAAAAAGAAAATATGTTATATGAACATGGGTCCGGAAATGCTTTATTCCCATGTTAGAAAACTATAATGTTCATAGTACATAATCATGGGAAACACACAGGAACGTAAGTAGCAGCATACCACATGAAACTCTTTCTTACATGAAATGTTGAAAATGCCCTCCGTTAGCATTAACAAATGCATCAACCCGGCGTCGCATTGAATGGAATGCCGGATGCGCTGATGTATCCTGGAGAACTGAGTTGTTTCATACCGGCACGAACACTCTCTGCATCTTGTTCGATACACTCAAATGTCCCCACAAACAAAAGTCTAGTAGGTTGGGTCCGGAGGAGCCGAGTTCGTGTTGAACATTAAGCAGTTTATGCTACGTGTAAGACAATGAACGCATGTCAACACAAGCAACAAATTGAAACGGCGTATCAGCACTACCTTCGCTCATAGTCGGTCCTGGTGGTGTAGTGGTAACCGTACTTGCCTTCTAAACCTAAGATCGCGGGTTCGAACCCGGCCAGGATCGATGGATTTTTTCGGGCGTAAAAATCCTAAGTCTGGCTTCCTTCGTAAGGGAAGTAAAGCCGTGGGTCCCGTGTCGTACATTCACGGTACGAAAAAGAACCTCAAGTCTGAAAGAAGAGACCTCTGAGCAAAATTTGCCGGTGGTTTCACGCCCTGATTCGAATGGGACGCTGATGACCTGAGATGTTAAAGAGCGTCCGTAAATAAAACAAATCAACAATCAACTTTCGTTCAAATGGAACACAAAATACTGGCGGTGAACCTAAGAAATACAACTTAGCCCGATGTAAGCAAGAGGGAATTTTGAACATTTCATGAAACTGTACGTCTTGTTATGTGTTTCCCCATGATTAATATACTATGAAGAGTTGTAGAAAATGATTTCTAACAAGGAAATAAAGGGTTTCCAGACCCATGTTCATGTAATATATTTTCTTCTTCTACATTACAGAAATGTATACTGAAAGTTGGCCGTACCTTATTGACACACCCGGCATATTCCATAGTTTCTCCGCCATGTAAGTTTACAACAACACGATGTGCTAAAATGTTAATTATTTTTTAGTATACATAGTGATATTTAGATACCAACATCTTCTTTAAAAAGCATAAGTGACCTAAACTATTGCTTGAGGTCTTAATGTGTTGAGTTTGATCGCAGCATGCAATTTCTTGTAATATTCATATGTAGTTACATAGTTATTGCAATTTAAGTGCAAGATCCTCCCATGACGATGTTCTACTCAAATCCTCGCCTCAGAGTCAATAAAATCAGAATGCAGGATTGTCAGCATTTAAATGAGAATACAGATCGTGAGACATGTTAATCAGAATATATCAGGATTAATATTCCGTAAATGTGATGCTATCGTGCAGGCTTTAACCACTTTAACTTAGGCATGGGACGTACATAGGAAACACCATAAAAGTGTTTCAAAAGACTCCGCTCTATTTCTATATGACTGCTGCAGAAACTGTAACCTAACTACCGGGGCGCGCACGAAATAGCTTAATGGCGTTATGACATTATTAAACATAAGTTCACAAAACGTTAATTATTCACCTATGTTAAAATTAAAGGTAAAACTTTCTTCTGCTGCTAATTGTATTATTCGCTGCAGTTCAACTTGGCAAATGAAGGTAAATATTACTTGGATGATATTTTTATTTATAGAATTCATCCTTACTTTCTCAAGAAATAGGGGTCTTGGAGGTAGATTTTATCTTATTTTTGCTCTTGTAAATACCTGCTATATGTACTGAAATATATGTAAAAGGGGTGCACGTATCTCTGGTTATCTTTCTAACATGTCAAATGCAAAACTTTACAGAGACCTGGGTTAGTGAGAGCAGAGTTGAAGGTTTGCAGTGGAAATATAAGATCATCTCTTTGTACACGCAAAAATAAATAAATAAAGCTTCAAGTTTTCTTCAAAAGAGAATGTTTGAAACGCTATGTTGCACATCGTAGGATTTTCGCACTTAGGAGAAAGGGATGTGATCCGAGAGGAGGTTTGATCAGACGCCTCATCCCCCATTGCACCCCACTACCAAGGTAAGACGAAAGCGCCAGGACAGCACCCTCCTATTCTGACGGCTCCAACCCTGTAACTGATGCTAACAACTAAATGAAAGGAAATGAGAAAGCGGAAAATTCTTGAAAAGTAAATGTCCATCCAGCATTCGCCTAGGTGACCAAGGAAAAACACAGAAAAAAAAAAAAAAAACTCCGGCCCAACGGGAATTGAACCCTTGACCTCCTGCATGCGTTTTCGCCTGAGACACCCCGCTTGGTATTGTACATCATTATTTCTAACTGAAGAAGATTCTAGGGGTTCCTAGACTAAAATTTTTGTGTCTAAAAGAACAAATTATCTCGAATTTAATCTGCTGTTTAAATAGCATGACATTCATTGCTCATTAAAGCTTCTCCTCAATATGTCACCTTGTTGAATTTAGTACTAAAAGAGCATTAAGCTAAGAGATATGTTATATTTAAGCACTACATTAAACAAAATCGTGGTGTGTATTGTATTATTATAATCAGACTTTAGTTGTTACATGTGCTGTTTAAATGCTTTTTGATACAATAAGATGTTTCCTAACGTGAAGTGTGAGTTTGCTATCCGGTGACTCGTATGGACATAAATACCATCAAGTCCTGTGCAAGGGAAATGCAGAAAAGAGACCGTAGTGGAATTAACGGCCAAGTTCTTAATACGGAAGGTGGTTTTTACCTTTCATGCCAGTGCATTGCTTGTCTTCTAATTTTCCTACTTGTAAAAGTCTGACGTTCCCTTGTCAACAAATTCCTTATCTTTTCCCAGGAAGAAGGCATTTACTCCCTTTGTACTACATTCGTCTACCTCGGTCTTTTGCTTTGCACAGAATTCTCTTTATCCGGTTGCATAAACTACTTAAACAATCTTGATAATTCTTATTGTATATGAAACATTTTATATGTTATTTAAAATTATAATATGTTAATTTTGCGCCATATTTCTATCTATAAAAATACATTCTTAGTAAATAAGCAGTAAGTTGATAACTGATACAGACTGTACATATTAATAAAACAGTTAAATATGCACTTTTTTTTTTTTTTTTCATAGATGCGAATCCAATTCTGTCTTACATTTTTCTCTTGAATGTATGCTGAATTAGAGTTATTTTAAGAAATTTTCTATAAAAGAAAATAGCTGGAAAGTTGTATCGTAATCAAAACTTAGGAAATTTTGAAGTACGTAAGTAAAACAGGAAACGCATTTATGGGTAACGCAATTAAAGTGCTTTTAACGAGAAACTTGGGAACCAATTCTCCTTTTAAGGTAAGGATATTACGCAAATTCTGTACAAATTAAATATTTTCAAGGATTTGTTTTGTGTTTTATGCTTCTGCTATGCCATTACAAATTTGCGGATTTCTTCTTTTTCTTTAAACAACAAATTTGGAATTTCAATTTCTATATACAAGTTTGTGAATTTTAGCGTGTAATTATCTTATATATTACATTTTACAACAACCTAAGAATTTCACATGTTTTAAGTTTTTCGACAAAACCAATAAAATGTTCAATAAGTATTTACAAAAGATATATCAACTACTTTAAAATGAGCATTTTCTCATAGAAATGATCAAATAAAGTTACTGTTCATGCAATGAATGTACGTTTCAAAATAATTCATTTATGGGTAGTATGTAATTTATATTCATATATTACATTTACAGCAAATGTTCACTAAATATTTAAATTATGGAACAAAACTGATCGTACACCATAGCCTAGATTAAATTTAAAAAATTTAGACACTATATCCGTGCTCGGTTAAAACATTTTACTCTGAATTGGCAATAAACCAGCGGAATGGAGAGTGAGTGTTTTGATCGAGACTGGCAAGATGTCAGTAGTATAGATGTCTTTCGCTAGCGCTCCCTGTCTGGATGTTGCTGAATCAGTTTGAAACATACAAACTGTTTTATTTTTGTACTTCATTTCTGTTCATCTAATTAAGCCATGCTGCTGCAAGACGGGTTTTAAATGAAAGTTTGTTAAAACGGTGTATTTCAATACATTACGGTCCATTGCACACAAGAAATTTTGATTCACAATGCATAAAGGAAATACACTAGCTTTCTGGTTTCGGAACAAATAGAAGAAGAAAAAAAGTAGTCAATAAAGTGTATGCCTACAACTTAAGCATCCAAGAATATTCTAAAATAGTACATTATTTAACCCAAATAACGACTAATTAAGTCAATGACATGCAAAATACTTCAGCTGAGTTACATTTAGAACGAGTGTATACGAAATAAATCTATAAAAGAAGGCTACCGATTAAAGGGAAACTAATAAGCATTTTATCGGTTTATCTCATTCTTAATAAGCAGACATATGAGCTAATCATATTATAGAAAAATGTAAACATGTGCAGTGGCGGATGTCCTTTGGTGGCAGCAACAAGGTTGTAGAGGGGTTAGCAAGAGAATACTACAGACGTAAACAGGATATTTTAATTTTCATCATAGTGTCCGAGTTATTGACATTAAGACAAACATGATGTAAAATGAAAATATATACACCAAACGTGTGCAGTCAACGCACAATATATATATATATGTTTACTTAACTGCTAATATACATATGATTGCTTTCCCCCCCCCCCCCCCCCGCTGTCACGAGGTTTGAGTGAACAGTAATGTCTCTATTTTTACTTTCATAAACAAAACGCAGCACTTAATGTATACCCTTTAATTACTTTACTCATTTCTCAAAATAGTCACTGGATAACACATTACTGCCAACAATGAACAGTTTGTCGGTCCTGGTGGTGTAGTGGTTACCATACTTGCTTCCTAAACCCAAGATCGCGGGTTCGAAACAATGGATTTTTTCGGGGCGTAAAAATCCTAAGTATGGCTTCCTTCGGAAGGGAAGTAAAGTCGTGGGTCCCGTGTCGTACATTTACGGCACGAAAAAGAACCTCAAGCCTAAAAGAGAGGCCTCTGGGCAAAATTTGTCGGCCGTTTCACGCCCTGAGTTGAATGGGACGCTGATGACCTGAGCTGTTAAAGAGCGTCCATAAATAAATCAATCAAAAAAAAAAAAAATGAACAATGTTTCGGGGCAGGAAGTTGAAGCTCTTCTTCACATTGTGGCAGAGGCAAAATAGGGTACTGCATTATGAATCAGAAACGAAACGCATACTTCAACTGAAAAGCCCATGAAAACAAATATTGATTTGATCCGTGAAACAAGGGACAAAAATTCACTCACAACGTTATCTTTCTTCACTCTCCAAACTTTAGAACAGCCGTACGGTCCAGAACTGGCGCCCTACGATTTCCATATTTTCTTGAAACTTACAGAACATGGATGTGCATCCAAAAAGATGTTGAGATGGCTTTCATGAACTGAATGAGAAAACAGAGAATGACTTTACGAAAATGGTACATCGTACTCATGTTGAGTAATGAATAAGGTACGAGTGTGTTCCGAGGATTGCTTCTGTGTTTCATTTCTTACTCCAATCGTATTACTTTTTCATTCAACCCTCGTAGTACAGAATACAGAGGAAACATTCTTTGGTCTTTTAAAGTGTGTCTGAACAAAAGGCAGGTTTCTTCCATTTTACTCCACATCATGACATGCTACACTTGATACAATTCTATTTTCTTATGTAGCTTGAATAGATTCTCAGTAATGGGGTCTAAGTACATTTTTGCTAATGCAGATGTAACGCATATTTTTGGTTTGAGTATTGATGCAATGAGTTAGGGCAGCCTGAGCGCAACTTATTACTGGGAAAAACAAGATAGAGCCGTAGCACTGAAAATTCTATCTGTCGTAACCTTTTGCAAGTTCTCTTCCTGGAACCCGATTACCAGCATAATTTCTTTTCTTCTCAACAATTCGTTTACATATGTATTGCATACAAAATTCCGTTCTTCAACACTATATTTGTGTAGTGGCAGAACTAACAAAGATCAATTAGCACACAACGAAAGCACCGATTAGCATACGAACTCACAACCACTCGCTGACAAGTCCTTCTCAACTTAAGTACAAGCTGGTATCTGCACATGCATTATATGCAGTTTCTCTGTAGATACAATATGAAAAAAGAGTACAACAGGTCAGCCTATACTATAGAGAATCTTGTCGTGATCTCGCTGCGAGGATGAATGAACGAACCCTACGGCGCTGCGACTATTAGAATTTTGGCATCAAAGCGTCCCAGATAGTACGCTACGGGTTCTGAGACCAGAGTATTTAAGGTAAGCGAATGTCAGGTCCAGAGTATCACAGTCTACGAGTGAATTAGCAGCGCAACTGAGAGGTCTCCTTCCGCATCACTTTGGGGGGGGGGGGGGGGTAGGAAGGTTTGCGAGGTCACGCATAAAGCACCCTCGTTACTACAAAGAAGAAGTGGAGCTGCAGGCTAATTGCCTCGAGTGGGTAAGCACGTTTTCCTCGATGTCATAGGCCCTGAGTGACACCCGGGGGATCAACGATGGAGGCGAAGAAATATTCTGGGATATAAATCTTTAATCGTCTTTTAGTGTTTAGGGAATGTCTTTCTGTGGTAATTGTCGGGTGATCAAGCGGCGCTCGTCCATGAAAAAGAGCTGAGCTGAATGTGACGGAGAATTTCCGTTAGCATAGATTTGATGAATTCGAATTTGAATTGTTGCACTTTGCTATCATGCCAATTGAGGATTGCGTTGTATTTACTGGAATCGCTGAATTATTTTGGAAACAGAACTGAGTTGAGAAGATTTCAGTTCTGTGGACACCTCTTCAAGTGTGTCAAGCGCGAGGCAAGAGCATTGTGAGTGCGATCTGTTCTTTCTGGTTTTCTTCAATTGTGCTGAAATGATTGGTGGTGGGACGGAGAAGTTCGCAGAGTAGACGTCTTCCGTTCTTGAAATTGTTGCACTAGGCCAAATGAAGCTCTGGAATGGACGAATGCAAATCACTAAATACTTTTTCCAAGCTGTCAAGGCGGATGAAAGCTGCTTCTTGTACAGCTTTGATGTAGTGGCTCGGCTCGTTCAAGAAGGTTGTGCTGGTGTCAAGAGATCTTGAAGGTTAGGTCGGCTACGATGCGATGAAAGGCCTCACTCGTCTGGTTGTCAGGTGCTGGAGCTGAACCAATGGGTGAAGGAGCTGGGCGGTGGTGTGCCGTAGTGCGGGGTGCTGACTGTTCCCGAATGTTCACTGGAGGTTGAGTTATGAGAACTGCACCGGAGTGGGCCGGCGGAGCCCCCCGCAGGAGGGACAGTATTAGCGACGGCGTTCCAGGTCGTGGTGTGTGCCTTCAGGTGACCGCAGTAGTGGCATCGAGCAGGATTCCTGGAGTCTGGCGCACTCTCACCGTAATCACAACACCAGTGGCATGGCTGTGCAGGCTTGGCTGGATACTGAGGCTGCGGTCCTAACATGCTACTTTGCGGGACACCTTTATGGGTCAATTTTATGGTTGAGAGTGCATTATTGATTCGGAAGCGAAAACTTCGTTCGGACAGATAATTTGCAATTAGTTTAATCAGCGAATCGATGAACTGGTACATTTTAAGTTTGCGTAGGAGTCTTTGATGCCATACAAGTCGAAGGTCCATTCAAAATAAAGGAAAGTACCTGCCGTGGATTTCTGGATGTTGAATCCATGTATGATGTGTTCCGCAGGCCATAAAAGTTGGAGGTGGTAGAATGTTTAATTCTAAAGTCAAACAGTTAGTCGCGGAGAATGTTGTGTCTTTTAATGTGTGCAACGGTTCGATCGAGGATTATCTTTTCAAGTAGCTTGCTCATATTAAGCAGACTGATGCGTCAGTAGTTGTTGGGGTTATAGGGTCCTTACTTGGTTTGGGGAAGTGGAGAACTGTAGCTTACTTCCAGAGGGCAGGAAAGCAGCCATTGTCAAGCACGAAGTTGTATATATCGGTAAGAAATCTAATAGCATTGGAAGGGAGATATTTAAGTACAATGTAAGGGATCATTTCGGGGCCCAGGGCCCTTTTGTTAGGCAGGGGGTTAATGAGCCAGTTGACTTCAGCTCGGTGTAATTTTCGTATTTTATCATGGGCGGATTTGGTCTGTAAGTCGGCCAGTAGGTTATGTGTGTCTGTGATGAATTTTGGCGAGGAGAGAGTTTCGTTGGGCGTTAATGTGTTTTTAAGGGTATCTGCCAGCGCCTCGGCTTTTTCAGTGTCTGTCTGTGCTACGTTGTTATTATGGTGGATTGGAGAAACAGGTTTTGTAGTGTGAGTGAAACTTTTGGAGATACGCTGTATTTGGTGGTGTTCTGGGTTCAGGTCTTTAAGGGTGTTGTTGCTTTGGGTATTCTACGCTAAGTACATTTTGTTTTTGACCTCGATGTATGTCACGCAGCTGGTGGAGATACACAGGGTGTCGTGTTTGTTGATAATGTCTGCGGATTTTTCACGTTGTGTTATAGTGAGTTTGGTGTCGGTACGGAGGTGCCGTTGAAATAATTTGTTGTATGGGCGCGGTAAGGTGCATTACCCTAGTTATTGTTGTCTCGAGCGTCTGTACTGCTCTGTTTAATTCAATTTCATATTCCATAACTATGGGCGGGAGTTGTTCCGTCATGTAAGAGCTGGATAAATGCCAGTTGAATTTGTTGAAATTCAGGCGTGGGGGAGCATCTTGCAGAGCAAGTGGTCCGTCAAGCTGAAGTAGGACAGACATGTGATCTGGGAACAATTCATTCAGTGAAGTCATTACAATGTGACTTGTCGTATTTTGGCCTAAGGCTATGTCCAAGATGTCCGAAGAGGACCCCTGTTGGTGTGTGTGGGGAATTGCTGGGGGCGTAAATAATGTGAGCAGATATTTGTTCGTGCGCCCTGAGGTCGTTTCCAATTCGGTTAGTGCGGACGCAGTTCCAGTTGCTGTATTTCGCATTAAGGTCACCGAGTATTAATGCTCTATGGTCTGAGCGGAATATTATATTTACGTCTTGCAGGTCGATGCTTCCTGAGGGATTATATGCGACAACATTGGTGGCCGAGAGGTTGTCAAGCGGTATATTTTCGGCCACGACTTCCATGCGGTTCAGAGGAGGCAAGAGTATCCTGTAGTGTGCCACTGAGTTCTCAACTAGCAGGACCTACACTCCTACCCCTTTACGATCTCTGTCTGTCTGTTCGGTAGGTAGTGTAGCCAGAAACATTAAGGCGATCTGAAGTTTAGAGATGGGTTTCAGTTAATGCCATTATTGGTAGTTCGTATAGAAAGTTCGGATAGAAAGTATTTTAGATCTGTTTTGCGATGTTATAAGTCATGTATATTTCACGTGAATATCCTGGGTTGTATAGCCATTAATTAATTGGAAATTAAATATAAATTTGAAGCATTTCACATTCTTTGCTAGTACGTATTTGATTGTTGCAATAGCCCGTTAAGGATTTAAAGGGTTTGCTTGTGATGAACGTCATCAGTACAGTCATTCCTGCCCGCGAATATTTTGCTCTGTGGTCAGATATAAGCTGTGAGCAGTACGAGGCTCTGATGAAGCTGGCCTGGTTCCTCACGTGACCCGTGGATCTAGTTGTAGTGCTATACAGCATAGGTGGGGTATTTGCTGACGGGGCCGTATGGAGCGAACTCGCGGACCCACTACCGTCCATCCTTCTTGAGGGAGAGCGGGTGGCATTGGCCCATTAGGTACATTAGTCCGCTCAGCAAATAAGCGAAGTTGAACTTGTACATATTTCCTGTAGTTATCACCAACTTGACACGTTTGTGCAAAGTGCGGGCTAGAACACTTTGCGCATACAATGGTTTACTTGTACAGTCCCTTTCCAGATACTATAATCTTTGGCAAGGGATGCACTGTTGCAGGAAGTTGAGGCGTCTGTACTCTTCCATTCGAATTCGCAAGTGAGAAACATTTATAATAAGCTTAAAAGCATCGTATTCCTCTATCATGCAGACCTCATTTAGGTGTATAGGGAGCCTTGGACGTTCACGTTGGAATTTCTCAGTTGTAGTACTCGCAATGCAGATATGTGATGCTCTTGCGGTTCTTTAATAAGAGTACTTTCATGGCCGATGCATTAGATACCTTCTGCTACCATTCGGTAGGTCTTGTCTCGGTGCTAAAATATCACATGAAAGGCAATGCGATGTTAATCTCGTAAATAGTGCATAAGTCGGTTAAAGTCGCGTTTGTGCCTCATCAAAATTTGTAGGTTGTCAGAATATACGGCCGTCTTGATTTCATACTTATCAGGCTTGTGTTCCCCGTCAAAGAGAGTCAAAATCATCATTAGTTTGTTGGCCTGCTCTTGTTGCACATAAATGGGTGCCATAAGAGGACGATTGCCATTAGTAAGGAACGGCTGGTTGAGGTTTCCGGTGCCTCCGGGCTGTCTTTGTTCTGAGTCCACGTCCGGGAAATGCTCACGGCCACCCCAGACCGGATGTGACGGATGCCAGCTGAACGAGCCGAGACCAAACAGGTCCGGCGCAAATTCCCTGGGAGGAGGGCATAAGATGCCGGCTGGGAGTAAGCCTGGAAGGATAGGAGTGTCCTGGGCAGCAGTTCCAGTTTCGCAGAAAGGAGTGATAAATACATTGGGATAAGATTACCAATCGGGGAAGAGAGTGATTCTGAGCGAAGAGGGGTGAGATTTGATTAGGCCGGGTCCAGCTGGGGAGCTGCTGGCTGGTCACTGCAGCCCTTGGAGGAAAAAGGATTATTATTGTCTAAAGGCGGCAAAGCTGTCAAGGTCATTAGCGCCCAAACACACTAAAATTGTGCCATTATAAAAAAAACCTAAATCAAAATATCTACACTAAAATACTCTGTAGATAACGAAGAACATTGGCACGGCTATCAATAAAAATAAAATACCAATTAACAAATAACAAGGGCAAAAAGGTGAACAATGACCAAAAGACTGATAGTAAAATACATCAGCAATAGTTGAAAATACAACAGTCTTAAAATGGTCTAGGAAGAAGCCGCCATATTTAAAATGATATAAAATCACACCTTTCTCCAAAAACCACAAACACAGATAAAACGTAGCATTCGCTCAACAGCAACAATATCATCTTGTGCTTCCTCAAGTGCTTCCTCAATAGAGGAGGGAAAATCCAGGGAAAGTCTAAAAGCCGCTAGATGACGCCATTCAAATAAAATGTGACGCCCTGTATAGGAGTGGTCACAGGACATGCTGGGTCCGGTTCACCTTTGAAAAGGTGACGATGACTAAAATGGCAATGCCCAACCCATGTACGTGCTAAAATTACTACTTCGCGACGAACTGCGAAGGGATTTGACCAATTAAAAGGGTCGGATTTACATTCTAAAAGATTATTGGCTTTGATTAAATTCCACTCCTCGCGCCAGCGCGAGAGAACGCCTCTTCGACGAGAATGCTTAAAATACTCCAATAAAAACGTTGCTCAAATTCAGCAGGGTCTAAAAGGGCGAATTTCGTTACGACATCTTCTATTTCATTGCCTGAAGTCCCACGTGTTCAGGAACCCTCAGCAGTGTCACGCTGACGCCAGAGTCCGCTAGCGTAAATAGTGCATCCTGTAAAAGATGATGGTAGTTTTAAAGATTTCTAAAAGATAAAGGGCACTCAAAGAATAGAAACCAGTGGCACTATCCCAAAGCCCTTCATTCGAAACAAATAAAAACCGCCCGAGGAATAGCATAAAGCTCCTCCTTTAAAATAGATGTCCCAGAGCCAAGACCAACGTAAAACAAACGCAATTAAAAGCAAAGGCACATCGAACACCTGTGTACGATTTCGAGCTATCTGTATAAGTAAAATTGCATACCGCAAATGAGGAAACTACCCCGCTAAAATAGCGACGACAATAGATGATGCCTCCCCCGAAGACTTAGGACAGGACGTAAGCCCAAGATGAATGTGGGCCTCTGCTGAAAGCCAAGGGGGAGAAGCAGTTTCTCCGGATAAGAAAAAAGACAACTCTAAGTCCAAAGCCCTTAACAAACCCCGAAAAATAAAGCCACCAGGCCTAGAAGTAAAATATCGAGCAGCGTAAAATGGAGAAAGCGACTAATTAAAAAAGGCTCGTTCATGGAATGTCGACGCTGTGCAGCTAATCGTCATCCATAAGCACCAAGTAAAAGGTCCCTACGATAAGAAAGGGAAGGTTCTTCATATTCAGCACGTAGGCTTGACAAAGGATTCTTAGAGCATGCTACAATGGCGAAACGGATTCCCTGGTGATGAATTGGGTTATGGCGACGAAGAGCTGCAGGTCGCGCCGTGCCATAAACTACTTCACAGCCATAATTTAGTTTTGAGCGGATTATAGAAAGGTACAAACGTAAAAAAATCATCCGGTTAGCTCCTCAGAATATGCCACATGAAACATTTAAAAGACAAAGAGAACGTTCACACTTGCCTCTGAGTTGGGCTATATACGATGACCAGCATAATTTCCTATCAAATGCCAAGTCAAGGAACGTCACTTTGTTTGTGAAAGTAAGAGCACCTGGTCCAAAAGTACCTGAGGTACTTAAATCTCTTGAATGAAACGAGATGCTAAAACTGAACCCACGCGAACATTAAACACCCGGTCTTTCATAAACTCCTGAATAAAACAGACATCCGACCAAATACACGTCATTCATGGAGGGTACGAAGGATACCGCTTCTCCCTCAGGTATCATAGACTTTCTCCATATCAAAGAAGACAGCGATAGTTTGGCACTTTCTTATAAATCCGTCCATGATGGAGTAGAAGCAGACACTAGATGTTCGACTGAAGAACGATGATGAGAAAAGAGCATTGAACGTTCATCAAAAGGTGTTGCGACTCTAACCAGCACATAAGCCGTCTGTTAATCAGGCGTCCATCACCTGTAAAAGCAACTGGTGAGGGAAATCGGACGATAATTGAAAGGAAGGTGTGAGTCCTTTCCAGAACCCACGGAATGACGGAATGACTGTGGCCACTCCTCAAGCGCTCGGAAAAGTCCCAATACACAAAATAGAATTAAAATCTTGAGCAAAAAAGTCTTCCCTTCCGCTGACAAGTGCTGCAACATAGCAACATGGATACCATTTGGCCCCGGTGCGCAATGCCGAGAGGTAGAAAGGGGATGTCCTAATTCCCTGGCAATAAAAGGGAAATTATAGCACTCCTAGTTGTCGAAGGGAAATCAGAAACCTCAATCACGCGAAAGGTAGATGATAATTAGCGGAGCTCGAAACATCAGTGAAAGTGCGTCCTAACATATTGGGAATATCTATAGGAGTAGCAAGTACACGGTGTTGTACCTTAAGACCAGGAATGGCCGTAAACGCTGGTTTGCCTGCAACGTGGCGAAGCTTATCCCAGACAAAAGACGAAATCGTTGAGCGGTTAAAAGATGAAGCGAAAGCAATCCAAGACACCTTTTTGCTATCCACAATTACTGGTCGACATATAGCGCGCAGTTATTTGTAGCGAATCATATTTGCTGAAATAGGGCGGAGACGAAAACTCGCAAAGAACCTCAGCGTGCACGCAATGCGTCCAGCCATTCATGGTCACCAAGGTCCTGGAACGCGTCTTGGGTGGGAATACGACCGGGGAATATCCTTATCTGCTGAATTAATAATGACCGTTTCGAGGTGCTCGACCTTTGGGGCAATAGATGGAAAAGATGGCTATAGAACAGAGAGTACAATTAGCTATGCTAATAAGCCAGTTTGCGCGCGCTGAGAATGTACCTGTGAAGATAGGTTATGTATCTGTCACGGAAAGTGGTCATTGGAGTATAAATGAGGATGACGGTCCAAGAAAATATGCAGCAAGTGAGGCGGAACAGAAAGATAGGTATAACGTGAAAAACTGTATGTATTGTCAGAAAGAAAAGTGGGTTGACCAGTATTGAGCAGGGTAAGATTGTGGCGATCTAAAAGGCCTGCTAACATTCTAACCCTTGCTCACTCCGTGTTAGAACCCCATAGGGAATGGGGCGCTTTATAAGCCCCCAAAATAGGACAGGGGTAGGTGCTGAGATAGAAGATTATCTTGATCATCCACTGCGACAGTAGAAGATGGACGTAGGTAAATAGTGCAGATTGTAAAACTAAGGCCAGAAAAGTAAAATGTAGCTGTTACAGGAGTCTGGAGGCTTAGTGAAGAACTTGACACGTCATATCTGATGGGAATTAAAGCTCCGCCATGCGCGGGAGTGCCGTCTTCGGGTGGAAGAATCGAATCTCACAGAAGAGTAACCGCGAAAAGTGAACGAATCCAGTGGTCGAAGTTTAGTTTGTTGAAGACACGCAGGCTGACAGTCAGCCGATTGTAAAAATAACTCCAGTTCAGGTCTTTGTCTACGGAGTACACGCATATTCCACGAAAGGATAATCATTGTTAAAATCTGGGATAAGAAAATATACTAACTTACTTTTTGGTCAGTCATAAGGGACCCAATTACAAACAACAAGGTCGTGGGTCTGTATACTGCTGTCGCGTTTCTGGGCCGCTAAAGAAGCTACTGCACTGTATGTACCGGTCTTAGGAACTACAGGATGGCGAGATTGATATCGCTTCCGGACCTCATAAAGGAGAGCTTCACCAGGATTTCCTCAATACAGCGCTACTCTCTAAAACGAGGCAGTCGCGGGATGAGGCCGGATACTCTCCGGGGCAGCTAACGCAGACGAGGGCGCATTAACGTGCTCCTTTATAACAACCTTGGCCGCAGGTTGCACAGATGGAAATGACACTCTTACAGGATATGCGTGTATGACCAAAGCGGTGGCACTGAAAATATTCCAACGGGCGGGGATATATGGGTGCACCTCAATCACTTCGTAGCCAGCTTTAATCCTCTGCGGTAATTCAACCCTGTTAAATGTGAGGAAATGAGTACAAGTCGGCTGCACTTCTCCCTCTTTTCTCTCTTGTACATGATATACTGATGCCATCCCTTGGTCTTCCAGATAACTCTGGATTTCCGGATCAGACATGTTGTCTAGTACATTGGTGGTAACAACTCCTCGCGACGAATTCAGTATGTTGCTCAACACGGGTTGGACAGCTGTGGAGTATCGTCGCCTTGAGTAATGAGCTTATTTGTAGCATTCCAAGATTCTCCACCAAAAGAGATCCACCGCCTGTGGTGCCTCAGTAGTAAAAACGGGCGTTAAACACTACTCAAAAAAAAGAGAGATCCATTACGAAGATATGTATAGCCGGATTGCTAGGGTCCGGCTAAGATATCAATTGTCTTCTGTATAACAAACAGGTTTACTACTGATTAGTAAGTATCGAGGGAAATAATTCTCGAATACTTCCTTTGCACCCACTTTTTACGTTTCATTTGTATATGATTTTTTCATGTATCATAACGAATTTATCCTCCACCATTGCAACTGTCTCCGATGGCTGGCTGCTTCCTGGGCACCACCCTGGTTTAGGTGACTTGTCCTGACTTAAAGAAAGTAAACTCATGGTCAAATTTTCCTGGGTACAGACAAAGGGACCCAATCGACTGCAGGAAATCACAGCTCTTGCAATGGCTCCTTCCCGGGTTTGGCCTCTACCAGGGGATACGCTCCTGTCCTACATTAATAACCAGTCACTTTTTACCACGTCAAATACTGAGGCACCTATTAGACAAAAAACAGAGAAGTAGGACGAATAAAAATCAAAATAAAGGCGAAATAAAAAGGGTCAAATATGCTGAGAGTGAACCTGTAGCAGCAGCTTGGGTGTCTTTTTTTCTTTTTATTTATTTATTTATTTATGGACGCTCTTTAACATCTGAGGTCATCAGCGTCCCATTCAACTCAGGGCGTGAAACGGCCGACAAATTTTGCTCAGAGGCCTCTTCTTTCAGGCTTGAGGTTCTTTTTCATGCCGTAAATGTACGACACGGGACCCACGGCTTTACTTCCCTTCCGAAGGAAGCCATACTTAGGATTTTTACGCCCGAAAAAATCCATCGATCCTGGCCGGGTTCGAACCCGCGTTTTGGGTGTAGGAGGCAAGTATGGTAACCACTACACCACCAGGACCGACGCTTGGGTGTCTCCGAATCGCTACAGCCCGTAAGCAAAAGTGGGCCCCCAGGGGTTGGAGTGGAACTTTTGATACTTTTTATGGACGCTCTTTAACATCTCAGGTCATCAGCGTCCCATTCAATTCACGGCGTAAAACGGCCGACAAATTTTGCCCAGAGGTCCCTTCTTTCAGGCTTGAGGTTCTTTTTCATGCCGTAAATATACGACGCGGGACCCACAGTTTTACTTCCCTTCCGAAGGAAGTCATACTTAGGATTTTACGCCCAAAAATCCATCTATTTTGGCCGGGTTGAACAAGCGATCTTGGATTTAGGAGGCAAGTATGTTTACCACTACACCACCAGGAACGACTCGGAGCACGATGAATGGTAACTGCGACGAAATGAAAAATTCAACTGCTACTCTAGGGCATGAAGATAACTCAAGCGGCTGTCCATAGAATAATGATATTCTTCCTAGCCAGGAGAAAACTGCGGAGGAAGACGACGATTTGACTGTTGTCTCCCATCAAAAAGAAGGCGTGTGCAATCAGACATCCTGTCCTATCCTCTTGAATATACTTGCTGCTAATCTGGAGTCCCAGCAACCTACTGCACAGAAAGATAGGTACGACCTATCTTTGCCGATCAATTCCCCAATTATTTCGGAGTGATGATAGAATTAGCAACATTAACTCACAACAGCGTAGAGGCTGTGGTAGAACAAGCCCACGCTTACAGACCTTCTCAATTACGAAAATTTTGAAGAGTAGAGGTATAGGCTAGTATACCTACGAAGTAGAAAAACTTGCACCGAAGGATATTAAGGGTGCTGGATCCCGAGACCTCTGCAGTTTGATTTATTTATGGATGCTCTTTAACAGCTCAGGTCGTCAGCGTACCTCTGCAGAGGAAATAGGACAAGCCTTAATGGAAAAATACATTAACGTTAAGGCCTACACCAGATGACCAAAACTGTGCCAGGGCAAAATGGTGACCCTGCAACAAGAACTCCTGTGCCAATATACACTATGGTGGAGGCTGCAATGCCAGGACAACGTTGAGAATTAGATAATATACAGGTAATTTTATGAACCAGGATGAAACGGGAAAAAGTGCACTCTCATACAGGACCATCACAATATTACAGATGCTTAGCACATGACCACATCATCCCTAACTTTACAGGAACTTTAAGATACTTGAGATGTGGGGGGAACCACACGGCAGCTGAATGTGACTGTGCTTCTGGGCCTCCTATTTGCCTTTATAGCAAATAGCATCACTCAGCAATATACAAACAGTGCCCGGAGGGCCTAAGGTTAATAAACAGTTTAAGGGTTCCTAACCCAGGAATTGTTGCTCCTAAACCATCTTTGAAATCAAGGACAGGAGTCTAAGCCTTCGTACAGCATTGTTGTAGCCAGGGAGATTAGTGAGGCAGCCAAGAACTACATCAAAGCATGGAAGATCCTCTTTTGGTTACTAAAAACCAGGAACTCCAAAGAAACCTCAAAGGCAAACTTTACCACAAAACGAAAACTCTCAAAAATGCCCATCCATTACACCCAAGGCTGAAACCTTCCGAGCAAGAGAAAGAAGACAACGACAGCAAGCTTGCTACAGTCTTCCAACCTCCTACTCTCCCTTACTCCCCGGAGTCAATTGTGGGAGCTATTCTAATAAAATCCCAGTTAACACACAAGTCTGTTCCCCTACCTCCAACCTCCTGTGATGCCTCAGTGGTAAAAACGGGCGTTAAACACCATTAAAAAAACCCTACCTCCAAGATAATACTGGAAAGATGTTGCTGTACTTATCAGCATAGGAGGCCGGGAAACTACTCTGATTGCGGGATATCGCCCCAGGGCACCCCATTTGTACAAGCGGAGTGTCACGGTGTACTGCACACATTTCCAATAACACTGTTAGCACGAGTTTTTAATGCTAAACCTAGGCAACGGAACTGTATGACAACTAACAACCGGGGAACACAATTGGCCAATCTTATTAATACAGGTGCCTCTTCAGACGTGCAGGAGCCACACTGTCCTACATGTAGGCCCTGGAATGATAGATCAAATATTGCAGATATTGAAAAAACCAGAACGTCCCACATTACCTCGAGTAAAACGCAACAAGTGATTTACATTCAGATCACGAACCAATTGTTGGTGATTTGTTAACATGCCCTCTGGGTTACATTAGGAAAAAATGGATTTATGAGGTGTATTGGGATGCTGCAATTGTAGCTCTGGACAATGCTTTCCAACCTATTTTCCGAATAAACACTGTGGCTGAATTAAATGGAGCAGTTATTTATTTATTTATGTATTTATTTGCTGACTCTACTACCAATGCGGTGAAGCAGCACATATACACATTTTCGGTGGAAAATTACAATCCCTATATGATGCCGCAGAATATTCCTGATCTACGTAAGCGTGACAGAAGGCTTAGACGTATGACTCAACATCATTGTGATCCATACTTGCTTAGATCATATCGTCCGTTCCAGTCCAGGATAAGATGTCTAATTAGACAACATCGTTATGTATTAACTGATATTATTTAAACGATAAACAGTCATGGAATATTATTATGTAATTAAGAGGGGAACGCGAAATTCACCCGCACTTCCTTCATAGATGTAGAGGTAGATTAGTGTAACAGCCAGAAACTGCGTTGGCTGACAAAATTGAACGGCAGTACAATCCAAGACACGACTCTGGGTAGACCTCCAGGTGAGTAGAATCATCATGAGTAGAGTAGAATCATGCTGATCTGTGGCTACCTGGGATCGGACAGGCAAGAAAACGAAGAGCAGAATTGACTGACTGTAATAACACTTAAAGAGGTAGCACATCAGTTTAAACCTTTGGACCCCAGTAGAAAAGAAGGCCACGATCGGATCACTCCAAGAACATTAGGTTTACTCCCAAGGTGGTCTATATTTCACTTAACACAAACTTTTAATACATGCCTTATTCTATGTTACTTCCCAAAAACATGGAAATAAGCAAAAATTACCTGCATTTTGAAAAAAAGGGAAGGTCCAGTCCACCCTTCTAGATACCGGCCAATTGGTGTGCTCCCCACCGAGTGAAATGGCTTTGAATGAATCCTTTTGGCCCATTTGGAGACCTTGTTCGAAGAACTGATATCGGAACATCAACTCGGATTTTAAGCTAAACATTCGACATTTCAACAATTATTGAGAATGGTGTAGAAGGCTTCATTGGGATTTTGAGAACGCATGTTATCAGTCCCAGTGCTGCTTGACATTGAAAAAGCATTCCCCAGTACCTGACACTACAGACTTATTTATTAACTAATTCGTGCCAGTATACCGAGAGCTGTAATTGAGTTAGTATTCAGCTTTCTCTTTAACGGAACATTTTGTGTGAGAATTCAAGGTCAGATACAGAGTGGATTGCCGAAAACATGCGGACTTAACGCAAGGCAACGTTATAAACAGGAAGCAGTTTTTGATTAAGAACGTCCGGGATATGTTCAGCGTACACACGCCATTTTCAATGTAAGACCCTATTCGCATGAACATAGGTCAATTCCTAAGGCGATAAGAGAACAGCCTAATGACGTGATAAATGATGCGATTAACGATCGAGTGATCGAGATTACTAATTCTTGCTACACAAATCCATTGTCCTGGATGCGACAAAAGAAAGGGGAGCTCCGGATGAGCACCGATGCCCGGAAAATAAATGGCCATACTTCGGCTCATAATTTTAGACCTGAGGCGTCCGGCAACATTTTCACAAAATTATCTAGAGGCAACCATTTATCTAGTCTAGATTAAACCTCTTTTTTGAGGGGGCAATCCTCTTGGATGAGAGAGTTAGGCAATATACAGCCTTCAACCACAATGACCGCACATGCCAATTCGCATTTGGTTTTCTACCAGCGACAGTGCTTTATTAACAGCACTTTACCAATGTTTCGGGGATTCAACTCGGGACTTTGCAGCCCAACACACCCACGATTTTCTGATTTTCGACAATGATTATGACCAGCACTTTGAACACATTTAATTACGTGTTAACAAAATTGAGACAAAATGGGATGACGGTGAGGCTTGAGAAATCGTTGCTTTTCAAGAAATATGTCATTTTTTAGGCTTTGCTAACTCCAAAGAGGGAATTAGACCGAAAGGGTTGAAAGTATTATGAAAATTTAACACCCTGCGAATATCAAGCGACTTCGTAGGTCTCTAGGAATTTTACAGTACCAGCCGAGGTTCCCAATTAACTGTGCAAATACAGCCGCTCCTCTCTGAGAACTATTGAAAAATGGAGTTAAGTGGAGATGGACTTATGTAGAGCAAGATTAAGCATGTCATTTAGAGAGGCTATATTATTGGAATGATCAAGGGGTACTCTCCCTTTGATCTTCTACACAGACGCGTCAAGTAAAGGGCTCGGTGCTGTCCTAATGCAGCGATACGGAGATGGTTCTCAGCATGTGATAGCAATGGCGTCAAGAGGCTGTTTGCGAACGGAGACAAATGCTTGTATAAGGGAGCACGAAATAACTGCCATTTATTTTTCATTGCAAAAGTTTAGGCTTTACGCTTTTAACCGGCAGATTTATATATGTGCCGATCAAATAAGCTTATCTTAATAAGCAGGTGCAAATTGACCAGTTCGCGGATTTCCAGTTACATACATGAGATATCTCATGATATTGTAATAGAATACATCCCTGGAAAACATAACATTTTTAGTTACATGTTGTCAAGTCTTAACCATCTGGAAAACATTCCAGAAACTCTCTCCTGCCCGATCCCTGAGATAAATGTCATGAAATCAGAAAGCCGTCCCGAACAAGCTCTAAGAAAGCACTTTAAATATCTAGCCGTGCTACAGGAGCAGGTTGACGAACCGAAGGGAATTGTAGACAAATCCCTGAACCTAGAGAACAGACCACAGGGCCAGTAACAAAACATAACGGCATACTGTATAAACCGCTCGGACAGGACGTCCAGAGATGGAAACCAATAATACCGAAATTAATGGAAGGGAAGTTGGTTCCACAGCCTATTCAAAAACAGAACAAGTGAGCCTGAACATTGCAGCACATTTTTATGTGAAACACTTGGCCAGAAAAGTAAGGAGATTAGCCGCCGCTTGTGATCTGTGCCAGAAGACAAAACTGTTAAACAAACGATTTGATATTGAGCCGAAAACAATTTTTAGAGATGAACCGAATGACCTTGTTGCAATCTACACCCATGGTGAAATTCCTAGAGGGCAATTTGCATACCGATACATCTGCATAATGTATGATATTTTTAGTAAATTCTTGAAAATTTATCGAGTAAGATCCGTAACCTACGAAGTCTTTATGAAAAGGATTGCACATGATTATGTTGCAAAATGTGGAGAAATGGAGATCATATTATGAGATAAGCCATAGTGTTTAATGTAAAATTGTATCACAGCTCGAACTATCACCCCCAGAAAAATCCGGCCGAAAGGGTGATGAAACATTGCATTATACTACAGGATTTTATGCCATAAGAAGCACACCGACTAGGTCGAACACTGCGAACACATTGAGAGGATTATAAACCACTCTATTAGCCCGAATAAGAGGGCAGCCCCTATGTATTTGTTGCTGAACCATTTGCCGGCATACCTGAGTCAATACCGGCAGAAACTACTCCGCGGACGGAGTTAGAAATGTGTGAAGTAGCCAAGGCCGAAAAGCAGCGATTCAAAACAAAGAAGCATCGCCATAAATGGCAACCAATCATTAATGGTCTGGTACTGGTCAGAGATAAGAAATTATCAAGTCTATTGAATTGATGTTCAAAGAATCGTATGCAATCGTAAATAAATTTGGGTATCATACTTACGAATTTGTGGAACCTAAGACCGGCAAATTTTTGGCAGATACCACAAGCAATGACTTAAACCATATAAAATTCTGAAGCAATCTCACGCCTTGAAAATTCGCAAATAAATTCATTTTTATGTCTTGATTTGTATTGTTGCATTTTTAACATATTTTTGATTAATGCCTAAGGCAATTCTTTATAGGACAATGGTCAGCAGCAGTCATAAAGAATTCATGCACCAATCAGGGGCTGACACAAATGCAGCTGTGGATAACCGCCTCAGAGTGTGTTCTGAAACGCTTTTTTGTGAGATAGGTTTATTTACAACAAGTATTCATAATTATTATTTCAACCATAATTTGGTAGTAAAACTTTAACGGATAATCTTTACACT
Organism: Metallyticus violacea; assembly: GCA_030762175.1. Lineage (NCBI taxonomy): Eukaryota > Metazoa > Arthropoda > Insecta > Mantodea > Metallyticidae > Metallyticus > Metallyticus violacea. The sequence goes on from CM060846.1 coordinate 12,064,765, forward strand.
TATTTTAAAACCGAAAGCGATCTTGATATTCGCTTACAAGCGTTGTTTCACCAAACAAATGAATGCTCGTCTTTATATATGAATATAAAGTCTTCATTGTATCGTGTTGCGATCAAGAGCCGGCGGTTGGCAAATGCCGGGGAGGTACCCTAAACTTAGACCTGGAACGTTTCCTTCCTTTCCCAATTTAGCATTCCATCGCATGACCGCCTGTGATATCTCAGTAGTAAAAACGGTCGTTAAACACTATTAAAAAGGGGGCGATTTTAAGCAGTAATTGAAAGTTTTGAGTGTTAATATTTTTTAATAGTGTCACTCCGTAGTGTGTTTAAAGAGTGTGTTATGCCTCCAGATGAGTTCTTTATAATGCTATTATATATAACATAATATTAAAAATAAAGACTCTCTTGGAACATGTAGAACAAGAATTAGAGAAGCAGAAACCAATAACACATTTACATAGTAACACAAATATTTGCAACCGCTAGTGCTCTTCTTCAAAGGTAGAACTGGATGTGCATGCAGATAAGTAACACGCACAGAAGGTTGCATTACGAGACACACTTTCAATTTGTGTGCCTTTTTGTACATTTAACCAATTTTCTTACACGTTTTCTAGTAGATCCTCTTGCTCCTGTTTACATTACAAATTTGAGTGTTACTTTATACAGTGCAAATCTTTCACCCGAAATATAAAACACCTTTAAATAATGCTTGAAGCAAGTTTAGAATGAGAGAAGTGTCTGTATATTTACCAACAGGACAGAATAAAATTCCACTAACATTCAAAATGAAATGTGTGATATGTAAAGATGATATAAGTAAAATCCATTGTACTTGCTTACTAGCTGTGAAGTTTTTTAAAAAAAAAAAAGTATGGAAAAAGTGTAAGTAGTTACTTAGGCCTTTGTATTTCACACTATCAATAGGTGTAATCAGGAACAGAGTAGAAACGATGGTGCGGTAGCAAACATTTCAGTTGCATTTTGGGAATAGTAACCATGCACTTTTTGATCTGAGCAGAAAAATTGTATGGAGATAAAAATCTTTTTGAGAAAAGAATGCTGCTATTGTCCTATGGATATAATATTTTTTCCTAGTATTGTAAAGACCGTTTTAATTATTTTATTTTTATTTCATTTTAGAAATATCACATATTAAACAACGATGCAATGGTAATATTCTGTAAATTGATAATATAAGCGTTTGTAAGGTTCCGCACTTAAATTTATTTCCCTTTTTACTATTATTATATTAATACAATGTTCTGTTTTGCTACTCTTCTGTTTCACAAAATATTATTATGTCTCAGGAAATATTATTTCGTCAATAAGGGATGTCTTGGTTCTATTATACGAAACTTAGTTTTTCCTTTATTAGAAAAATAATATAAATATTTGGAAATTGCACCCCATTGCTCTGATAAATATCGCAACTAGGCTGTTTAAGTCGACTTGTCCAATAATACCATGCGATACTTTTAAAATATTCTCTTCGTTTTGAATAATACAACCGCTTTCAAAATCTAAATTACAAAGTTTGCACGTAATAAAATAATGAGCATAGAATTCAATTTCTTATAACATTAAAAATAAGATGTTTCCTGCTTTAATGTACCCTATCTTGGCTAACATTTACAAATTTCAAAATAAACTGACGAAATATTAACATCTTCTTTAAAATATATTTAACATTGAGTTAATTAACATGTTAATAACATATTATGCATTTTTCACTGAATTACATTCACATCTACAGCTCAATCTTTGATAGCTGACATATTATCGCAGAAGTTGTTTCTCTCGAGAAAGGCTTACCTACAACCAAGCACGCTTGTAACTCGCATTTGGGAGATTTCGGGTTCAAATCTCTTGAGGCCGGTAGTAGTTGCGCTTTTTTTAGTGGTTTCCCATGGTAATGTTGCACGAATTATCCACTCTCCCATTTCATACCATATCACTCTATAGTAGTAAGTGCCAGGGTACTGCGTGGGAATGCGGTGGGTTTGCGCTTTAGAGATTTTCTGTCCTGGCGTTTGATGCATCCTTCCTACTTAGAGGCAGCCGCGTTACGGACCTCGCCTTATGTCTTATCCCTTCCTCCTTTACAAGACCTAGACGAAGTCACATTGCTGAAATATTTAGTAATTGTTCACAAGTGCCTGCACATATTTAACTATTGGTATAAAATTATAAAAGCATTGAACAATATTTTGAGCTACTCTGTTCTGATCGTTGATCTATGGTCGATGTGGGATGTTAAGATGTAATACATTACTGGCTTCAACTTCTCCAGTGCTTATATAAATTTCATATTTCACGTTTATATATATTCACCAGTCGAATATCAAACGTAAGAAGTAGCTTTTGCAGAACTGCTAGTGGATACTAATATCGAGCAGGCAAAACACTCCCCCTCCCCCCCCCCCCCAGTCTGGAGAAGTTGTTCTTTTAATATACCACGTTCCAAACCTATCAACGTCACATGCCAACTGCTGCGAAACGTACAAGCAAAAACGTTAGTTACCTCTTCGAATTTAAAATTTAAGGTACATAGTTACATTTTAGGTAACAATATGGCCATTTCTGCCCATTCCATTGTCATCTCTTATATATCTTTGCTCTTCTACTGTGATCTCTCGCTCTTTGTCCAGTTGACAAGGAAAACAAGTATTTGTCTCTATGTAACGCATTCTACTGTTTCCTGGGCTCTTTTGTCTGCCCATTGTCCAGTTTGTTTATCTCGCAAGGCCCACACAGGTACATCCTTTGTTGATATGTCATAAAGAAGCTTTGCTTGAACGATGAAAGAAGCAAAAATGCGAGTTTCTTCAGAATCATAAAAAAATCTGTAATTGTTAGATAAATTGGTCAGAGATGTTACAATATACAGGCAGTATAGGGGTTTTGTAATGCTTATTTATTTTTAAAAATAATTACTTTACAGCATTTTATTTTATACATAGTCATTTTAGAAATAAATTATTTGTCAGTTGCTCATACGCAACATATAATACCAAAGCTAATGGCAAAACGAAGATTATTTTCCTTTTTACCGCTTACCTTTTGACTGGACGACTACATATAGCGTTGTTTAACTCTTCAATCAGAAGGGAGCACTACATCTTCTAAAGTGGAATCTGCAGTTTCACTTTGCTTGCTCCATAGTTGATCAGCAGTTACGCCTTTGTCATCTGAAGGTATGAAGTTTTCAACAATTTTTGTACATTTCTGCGCCCAAATCCTAATTGTTCACCCATGAAGTGATGGTATATTGTAGCTGTTCTGGGAATATCACATGCACATACAGCGATTAGGCAAAGAAAGTAAACATGTGGATGCATCTTTGCGCCATTGCTGATAAAGAAGTGTCTTTCATGTTGCTATGAGGGACTAGGGTGAAACGCTTCAAAGGACGTCTAAAGCAAAAGTAATCTTACAGTGTAACAGTCCATGTTTATAATGGTAACGTTCTGAAGCGGCGGTATCATCTTGCTCTAGCAAAGTAAGTTTCTCTTTCTCGCTTGAAAAGCCTACTGATAACCTCTGAGTCAGCTCAACTATACCTCATTCAGTCTATTACTTAGGAAGGGATGAAAAAGCATAACGGAGCGTTTAGCATGCAGTGTAGTTGACCCTGAGCTCTGCCTAGGGATGCGATGTAAGCAACAGCTACAAATTCAAGCCCGACCCTCTAACGTAATGATATTTTTACTTTGAATTACTGTCCGTCATATAGAAATGAAGCGATGCGGGTTTGACTTGGTGTTCGCCATCCCCGCATTAGAGTATAAAGACTGTGGGGGAAGCATTTATCAGAATGGTATACAGACTAATATAACCGCTATTTCCCAAGATGCAATTACAGTTACTGTCAAGTTCAATCAATTTTATATGTTGTTCATTTAGCCAAATGAACATTTACTGCAATCTGCATTCAAAATATTATTTAATGCCGAAATATTTTGGGAGTAATAAGTTCCTGTTATATTTTTGATACTAAATTGTGTTGTTCGCAATAGATTATCAAGAATCAATAAATAAATATAAATAATGTAAGATTATATACACAGTGTAGCATATAGTTTATTGAAAGACAGCAATACGAGCAGTGAATCTAAATTTGCATCTCTATTATCTAACCGTTTTTGCCTGTGGTAAACAAATTCCCAATCCTTTATGTATGCAGTTGTAAAAATCGAAAGAGTAAACCTTTAATGTTAATGTAAACTTTCTGATTATCTATGGATACTTCTAACAGGCTGATTTGGCCCTCTTATTTTCTTATTGTTCGTTACACTCTGTTAAGTAGGCATGTTACATTTTTTCAGTGACTTTAGCCAAACATATTTAGACTTAATGTACCAACCTCTGAGATGAAAGTGCTACCCATTAAACAATAAAATTTCTACATATTAACTAATATTAATTATGAAATTAATAATGATTTATGCATTTCATTCGCAGTGTGTTTGCGAATGAAATGCATAGTAGTGGTATTTATGTACTTACGACGCCCTTTAACATCTCAGGTTATCAGGTCCCATTCATTTCAAGGCGTGAAACGGCCGACAAATTTTGCTCAGAGGCCTCTTCTTTCAGACTTGAGGTTTCTTTTCGTGCCGTAAATGTACGACACGATACCCACTGTTTTACAGGACGAACCAGTGTGTGCAGAATGGGCACTGCTAATGATTTCAGTTTTACAGTATAAAGAACTCATCAAAACCACCTTCTTCATCTTCCAAAGTTTTCCAAATTCGTTACGTTCTACTCTGATCAGGGAATATGTTATTTACTCCTTTCGGTTACCAGGGCTTTTAGAAAAGTATGAGCGTATTTTAGGTAATTACATAACTCTCCTGTCGCTCTAATTGAATAGTAGGTCTATTCCTTTATATTTAGATGTTGATAAAAGCAAAAAATTAGGTATCTTTGAAAAAGGTCATGAGATTTAAAGGTGTGGTTTGACGTCAAAGTTTTTTCTCAGTCGCTCTTTCATTAGCCTTTACATTCTAAGTTTTAAACTAGTGTTACCATTAACAGTTAACATCAACATTTTGTAATACGGTATATACTACATTTTTCCTGGTGATCTGATTAGAATTATTCTTATTAATTTAGTTCAGAGGTACAGACTTTTTGGTAACTGTTCAGTGCACCTTTTCTGGAATCTATGCTTTTGAATGGCACATTTGTGTAAAGCGTCCCCGGTGATTAAACCCGCGAACTGATTTACTTTGACTCAATCTCGTGTAGAACTTCGTGGGTCTCTGAAACATTGCTTCTTTTAAGTGTGCAATTATTTTATGACACCTTGCACAAGCCAGAAGTCAAATGTTTAATTGTTGAGATTAAGAGCCACAAAGAAAGGAAAAGTGGAGGAAGAGGTTGATAAACAATTGGATTAGATTGACGGGGACGGAGGAAGATTTGTTAGTTCAGCCATACCAGGGGCCGTTTTTGCACAACGCGGAAGGAAGGGATAAAAAAAAACACCGTACGGGTGACGTAGTTTTCAGATTAAGCACTTCGACGCCGGTGGAGCCCCCTCCAAGGAACCTGAAACTCTCAGAAGAGCTGCTTCCATATCAAAGGCCAAAGCAGAAACGTTCTCAAGTCGCCGCCACGGCGCACACAGCACCAAACCACTGCAATTAAAATCTAGGAATATTATGAGGTAAGGAGGAAAATTCGTGGAAAGAGAAGATCCACCCCACATGCACAAAGCGACCAGATGAAGGCACGAAAATCCCGGCTGGCTCCAAGGGATTTGAACCCGGGACCACCTCTCAAATGCGAGCCCCAAGGGTTGCCGTCTGAGGCACCTCGTTCGATGAGCTTACAATTAGAAAAGGGATAGTAACGGAATAGGAGCGTTGCTATTTCAAGTTGAAAAGAATTGGTAATGGTAGAGTCAGTGCCTCAAGGTTTCACAACATTTTGTAATTTGTATGGAAATCGAACCCCAGGCCTCCCGTTTGAGTTCGCGTCCTAACGACCTTGGCCACCCGTAAATATGCCTTCTATGTAAAACATATCCGAAAATAACAACCAGAGCTTACTTTGCAATGCTACTCACATGCTGTTTCGGATATAGATGATTATATTATTAATTTTCGCTCTGAAAGCGGACGTTATATGACGATAAATGCATTTCTTCCAGTCGCTCTTTTTATCCATCACGAATTTGAAGACTCGTTTAACTTCCGATAGTTCCCATAAATGCTCAAACAAACATGTTCATCAGACTGGCTTTATGCAAAAGAGAGGTGATAAGTGAGGGTAATCCCTAAAATTTCTAAGGGTCGTGTTAATTTGCAAGGTTGAAGCAAATTGTAATGTGTACCTTTCCCTTTTGGGGGTGACACCTAGAGGGATGATAAAGAGCCATGGATTACAATGGTAGTAGATAAATAAAACAGCTTATTGACTGAGATGAAAAACTCTGTAATATTCTATGCTCTAGTTTCAAGGGAGTTATGCACAAAATTACACCCTAATTTATTGTACACTGGGATTTGGAGAGCTTAGCTTATGGTGGTGCACTGCAGCGTTTGGAACGGATACTAGTGGTGCAACGTATAATTAGGATGTAAGTTGTAAAGTGTTACATTTTAGCTTTCAAAGTATTTTAAATTGTTATTTTGACATTATAAAACTAATTGCATATTATACTTCGAATTTAATTAGTACACTATATGTGCCACAATAAAGAAAGTATGACTTAATAATGGGGTCAAAAGCATAAAAACAAGTAAATTGATATATTTATGTATTAAAAGTTGCAAAACGTGAAACAAATGCCCTTTTTAGTACTAACAGTGCATTTAGGCTGAATCCCGTATATGGTATAAACAGATACCTTCTCCCGTTTAATAGATATAAGACAGTGGGATATACTCCGCAATACTACCGCTTAATATAAAATTAGGAAATTTCTCAGCAAACGAGTTTATATGATATTTAGTCCTTTTAGGACTTCTTCTCACTACAGAAACGAAATTATGCTTATGTACAGAATAATGTCATGTGGGAATGCGAGATATTTAAGAATGAAAATCTTAAAAAATAATTTATAATTGTTTTGTTGGGTACATTTCTGTTAAGAAGTGCAATGTCATTACGCACACACAATTTCACACTTAGAGCCAGTTGTATAAAGAGCTAACTTGAATTTAGAGCATAAAATTTACCATCAATTTTACTTAACTTGGAAATTTTGGTTGTATAAACATTAATTTATGTTTAAATCTAACTCCAGAAATTTCACAAGTTAAAGCACTAACTAGAAATTCTGAACTAGAGACTAGTAATTAGACAATCTCTTTTTCTGCATATTAGCACTTATTTTGCATTTGTAAGTTTCACAGTTTTCTTATTATGAGCTGTGCAAGATCTGTTATTTTTGCGTTATTTGTAGCGCTACAACATGACAACAGTGCAGATCCAAGAAGCAAATTGTGTTAAAATTTTAACAGCTCTGTTCAGTTGTTTATACGTGGCATATATTTTAATAGATACTTAAACTGTTTGTTTATATTTGAATGTGAAACAAATTATGCCAGTTCGTAAGATGACAGAGTTTAACATTGCAGAAAGCCTTCAAATGGCACTCATTTATGGTGAAACGCGCAGTAAAGGGGTTGCAATGGCACAATTCTATCGAGAAAGTTTCCCAAACAGAAAAACTCAGTATATCGCACGTTTTTAAAATGTGTCTTCCGGGAATAGTTGTCTTCAATAATCTGATCTCAAGCTCTTATGCTTATGTTATGATATGTTAGGAATCTCTTAATATTTGTCGTCGGTTCCGGAGGATCTAGAAACGATGTTCGTTGTTATGCAAACTGCAGAAGCTAATTAATTATATGCACGTTGTTGACCTTCTGCATTGCAAAATTGTTCAAAATAAAACGACGATTATCTCAGGAATGAATAGTGCTAGGGCAAAATGTATTTAAATGAAATTTCTCAAAGTAAGGTCACCTTTTCAGTTAAAAAGGAAGTTACAGTCCTCTTCCTTTCGGGAATATATTTAAATTTGGTTTAAAACAAAATATTTGTAGGAGTCAGTTGTAGTGAATCAGAGATTTCCATGCTTTTTACTGAAGGCAGTTACCTATCTTGTGCACTATAATCAGCTCGCGTAAGAACAAGCATTTTCGATATTTGAAAGAAAACCTGATTTATATATATATATATATATATATATATATATATATATATATATATATATATATTCAGAAAACAGTACACAGATGAACTAAAATATGACAATGAGACAAAATACTTGTGACTACCTTGAATATATTTCAGCGTCATGATCATTTTAGCATGTCTCCTTCGTTGGTAACTGGTTGTCAATGTTACTTTTTGTATGAAACCAGCTGTAGGTTCTATTTCTTGGTTCACGTACGGCCTCATTGTTGAATTTTGTACACATCTTTATGTTCCCTAAATACGATCCCATATATTATTGAAATTTTCGCTTTGTTTGGGGAAAGGAAAGTTTATGTTGATGTGCTACAATCTTATTATAGCAGAACTTGTATTGCTTATTCTCATTTTTAAAATATTATGCATTTCGGTCAGTCGGCAAAGTATCCATTTCTTCCTTGATTAGCAAACGTGTTCAAAAAAGAATTCTCTCATTGTACAATTTCTGGTCCTTTAATTCTTCTTTATTTGTTTATTTTTAGGCATTTTTATAGAAGTATTTCGAAAGCGTGTAATGCCTTAAAGAGCAATAATTGGAGATATAAAAGGAAGAGACACATTTCAATTAAAGAGGCATGTATTACACTGAAAATGACATTCAAGTTTTTAAAATTTCCAAAAAAGTATATAGTTTGCTAAACAATTCACTTCAGAGATATTTAGTGCAATTTCGCATTTAATAGTATCCTGTTTTACCTGAACGTACATCGTGTTAATTCTTACACCACATGATATTGAAATTTCAGCAATCGTTATTTCTAGTACTTGCTATTATGAAGACACATTACATACTAATATTTTATGAGAGGAACAAATCAATTCTGTACGATGCAATTTTGAAACTTCTTGTTATTCTTAGGAAACTCATTTGAGTAATAGATCTCTAAGGCCCAATTGTATAAACTTTTCTAACTGGAAATTACTTTCAACTGTAATTTAAAAAGTAACAAGAGGCTAATCATCATTTCTGTAGCACAAAAATAACCTCCAGACTACGTAACGTCGAGTTTTCAATAGCCGTCAACCTATGACAATATCGTGAAATAATAGGAAAATTCAACTGTTCAACCTGATAAGATCGTTAATTATACAGTTTCCCGCCTCCAAAACATGTGTATTTTTCTTAATATGTCTTCAAATTTGGATAAGGGAATGTCAAAACGAATGCGACCAAATTTTAGCAAGTGTCATAAGGATATTATTATTGAATTGTTGCTAAAATGTTAGGGAATAATAGAAAATAAAGAAAAAAAAAAAAAGAGATTCGATCTCAAATACAGACAAAGAACGTAAATGGGGTGAGTTGCCAAAGAGTGTAATTCTATTCTTAAGACTTTTGCATTATTATCCGCATGTGTATGCAGTTTATAAAGCCTAAAACTCCAGGAAAGTTGCTAATGTTATAGAAGCTAGCATCACCCTCTGAGGTTGGCATTTTAATGAGCTGACGTCACAGAGCTACTATTGCTCTAGTAATTTTATGGGCGGTTCTACTAGCCTTTGCTTTCTCCACTTTAATATATTTCCAATAAATTTAGAAGCTCCGTGTCGCATGGAACCTTAAAGTCAGTAGTATCATGAACATCGAATTCAAAGCATGATTTCGCTTAGTTTGTGATCGGGGACGTAACATCTGTTCCAATTCTTCCACATCTTTTGCTAAACGAAATAGCACTTTGAAATTCATCACTGGATGAAGTGTCAGAATAATAAGAATCTGCACAATATACCGCTTGTAAGGTTAGCCTAACATAACCTGTAATTGTTAACACTTCTCCAGTTCCACATAAAGTTATTTTCAATGGATTCCGTAGGACTGGAAGCGTTTTTAACATAAATCAACGCGTGCTTAAATAATGATTTCAGAAAAGAAGTAATTCTTAAAAATAAAACTGTGTTAGCAATTTTAGCAAATATCGAATAAAATAATAAAATACGAATGAAACATTTGAAGTAATTATGAATATTTTGTGAAAAATGAACAGTTTCAACTAATTAACAACTGCTACCATTCCAT